>JAUTDX010001079.1:0-35980 GCA_030844895.1 Ambrosia x helenae | reverse complement strand
AGGACTGTTATAGATGATGATTTTGTGATTATTATAGGCTACAAATGATGGTTGATGATGTTTTGCCCATTTTGGGGGTTTATGTATTAGATCTAGGGTTTGTTCTTCATGATATTGTTGATGAGATGAATTTGGGGTTGTCATATACATGATAATCTGAGCATAATAATCTGATAATAAGATGATTTTGATTAAGTTTCCATTTTGGGGGAAAGATTACATGCATTGATGTGACAATTTCCATAATTTGCCATTTTGGGTAAGTCAAGAAATGGACTTATTTCGGGATATAATTGGTAGGGTTTTGTGGGGATAGATTAAAATAGTTTGCTACTGTGATTGGTGATGTTTTGTAATGGTTTTCGGACTGTTTTGATGCGATTTGGTGCGTTTTATGAGTTTTGCAGCAGTTAGGTCGAACGAGAAAATGGTTCACACCTTCGAGAGGTCGAAACCAGCATCAGAAAGGTTCAATGAACCACCTGGAAACTCATCGACCCTTCAGGAGGTCGAATGAAAAACTTTCTGACTCGTTCTACTATCAGCAACTCATTCTACCTATCAGAGGGTGCGCGAATGAACATGATTTCCAACCCATTCGACCCCACGACTTCTTATATGCATGTTTTGATGCAAACTAAGTGTTTTATGCTTGAACCTTATGGTGTAAACCATATATACTTGATTAATTTATGTAGTGGGTCACCAACGAGATGTTGGGTTTGTCTGGTGTGTCGGGTCAACGTTCAAACACATTTTCAAACGTACTTAGTGATGATCTGGACAATCGGGGACTAGTTAAACTAAGGGTTATTAGTCAAAACACTAATACAAACTTTTATGATGAATCGCCAGTATTTGGGACTATCGGATCGTGTCGGTAATTCTTTATTGTAGAACGCAACCTAAGGTGAGTTTCACAGCCCCACTTCACACACTTTCTCATGGGGGGGAAACATGCTATACACATTGGATACGTTAGATCATGTTGGACTATGTTTATCATTTGCTTACTATAGGACTCATCTAAATCCTAAGGAAACCACTAATATGAGCATAGCGGGGAAATGTTGATAGATCTATTGGGCTTGACAAACCCCACTCGGGTCAGCTGGAAAACCGGGGCGAGTGCATATTGTCTCAAACACACAGGGCCTACCGTTGATGACGGTAGTCCGAGGGGTACACACTATTGGAAACAACATAGTCAGCAATGGTTTCAATCGTAGTAGTGACAAAACATAACGTCTAGCTAACGTTCTCATAACATAGTAGTAACAGAAATGGTCTTACACACATATGGAAATTGTTTTTATAAAACCTGTGAACTCACCAACATTGTATGTTGACATATTTAGCATGTTTTCTCAAGTCGCTAAGGTAGCAGGCATTGGATAGGCGCACGGAGTCTCACGGCATCTAGGTCATGTGCATGCGTTAAACTGTCAAACTCATGTCTTTTATCTTTCTTTGGATTTTGGTTGTAAATTTTAAAATGCTTCCACTATGGTTGTTTCGATTATGTAAACTTTTGAACTGCATAGTTGGTTTTATTATGTCGTTTTCTTATCATATAGTTGTCGTTTATTATGACTGTTGACTTGGATCCTGGTGTGTCACGCGCCTCGCGGTAAAACCCTGCATGTGGAATTTGAGGGTGCGATATAAATGATCCAATTTCCATATTTTTATGTATATCGGGGTAGTGATATTGTAGCCAAATTTGCAACTAAATATTTGAAACCATGTTGTGGTTTTAATTTACCAATATTGTAGCCCAAATGGATAGAAATACGAAACGCAAATGGTTGGAAATATGTAACTCAAACACCCGAACCATTTAACCGATAACCATTTAACCCGACCCAAAAAACTCGAACCCGATTAACCCCATAACCGATAACCATTTAACTAGATTGGGTCGGTTATCAGGTAATATTTTCACCACTAAAAACCCGAATAATCCGACCCGAATAACCCGATAACCAAAAACCAAACCGATGAACACCCTGCTTTTAGTCTAAATAGCTTTTGACTCTAGGAACATTTGAACATGTGGACGATGATGAAGGGATGGTGCATGTTGTTTTATGTGATGTACTTTATTGTAAACGCCCAATGCAATATGCAAGTATCATAAGTAAAAAAAACAACTGATAGGGTAGGCCCCCTCCCCTAAAAATGATATTTCAAAATAGTATCTGATAAGTGATAAATATGATGTGTCGGCCTATAATTAAAAGTTGGCAGGTACCTTTGGCAACCACTCTTCCAAATCAAAGTTTTGACTTTTTTGATGGAACCATGTATGGCACAACCGACCTGTCAATTGATCATGATTATACTATTTGCTCAGTTTTAACTTATAGTAATAAAAATGAATATAAGATTTTGCTAACTACATAGGTTGAAAACTACATAAAAGAACATCGGCACCGGTTCTGATAATGAATATGTCAGTATCGGTTTGGTTTAATTCGTCAATGTACCAGTCCAGTTTGAGTATTGCTATAGCTTATGATAATAAGAGTAATACTTTATTTGAATACAACTTCATGCAAACAACATAATATACCGGAATATCGAGAAAACACACATGCTATTTGATCATGATTGTACTATTTGCTCATTTTGAAATTATAGTAATAAAATAATATAATAAATATAAAATCTTGTTAACTACATCGGTTGAATACTATATAAAAAGATATTGGCACTGGTTCTGATAACGCTTATGTCACTATTGGTTTGGTTCAGTTCGACAGTGTAATAGTACATTTCACCATTGATATTTTTGTATTCATGCGCATGAGATTGAGTCAGAGGATAAGCTGGGATCATGTTAACATCATTTTTAATTAAGAATGATTCGAATGTCATTTTTGTCATAAGGTGAAATTTTAAGTATGATTCAAATACAAATAGGGCTGTAAACAAACCAAACGTTTGGTGACCGGTTCGTAAATCGTTTGGTGGGAAGTTCGTTTATGTTCATTTGTTTAATAAATGAACAAACACAAGTAAGAAATTTTGTTCGATTAACTAAACAGACAAACATGAACAAAGGTCTCGTTCGTTCAATTGCGTTCGTGAACGTCCGACAATGTGTTTGTTTGTTTATGTTCATTAGTTAAAACTTAAAAGTTTTTAGTTTTTCGATTTCTCTCCTAAATCTTATTTCTACCTAAAGATTAATTATTTACCCTCCTAACTTTTATTTCTCTGATAAAACTTTCCCCCCTTATACATTAATTAATTAAGTAAATGTTTTGATCAATCTTGCATTCCTGAAATATCAATGTTTTTTGGTTGTTAGTCGTGCTAAACTGATGGAAAACCTCAATATTTTTGTTTGATTCCTTACTAGGAAATTGAAGATGCCACTGCTTTTTAACTACATAGTTATTATGCAAGTTTATGTAGCCTCATCTAATTAATACTTGTTTTGTTCTCAAGAAATCGACGATGATATGAAGAATTTAGGGAAGTTGGCATACAAGAACTAAAACACTTTTCGGGATAATTATGAACTCATGAGTAAGGATTATTATGTATTCATGTCTAAGTAATTTTGGATAATTATGTCCAAGTATAATTTGACTTATCATTTAGTAGATGTACTTTATCTTATAGTTAATGTTAACATGCATATTAAATGTTTGTTTGTGTTCAAACCCCATGATCATAACAGTTCACAAGCACATGAATTTCATTAACAAACAAACACGAACACGAAATTCCGTTCATTAGTGTGTTCATGAACGGTTTGTTTGTCCAATAAACCATAACAAACAAACACGAACAAAGCCTTGTTTGTGTTCATTTGATTCGTTTACGGCTCTACATACAAGTTTCACAACAATGTACAAAATACACCCACATGGATGCAAACTTAATACTCTTTTGGAAATGTAGTAAACCGTATAAAAAATGAAGATATCCGATTGTCAAGGCAGAACGCACACATAAAAAACGATCATCATTTCCAAAAAGCAAATAAACGTTTTTGCAGTTTATAAATCCCGCCACTATTTACCAAGAAATAACTTATGATACAAAGTAAAAAGGAAAAGAATGTGCATGCTGCAGAATAAATCTTGTACACAACAAACATAAATATCTGCTAATTCACGAATGCGGTGCTTCTGTTTGGGGTCCAGGACGCGCGTTCAATAATGGCTGCAGTGCTTTAACCACATGCTCATGTTTGGCTTGAAATCTGCCTCGTGTTGCATGCACAAGGCTGCAACAGCCGCCATCTATCACCAATCCAATCTACGTGTTAGTACAGTAAAAACTAGAGCCAATGGATTAAGAGGTAAGTGTTAAGTACCTTGCCAACTGCCTTTGGTGGGTATTCCCCATTGAGTCTAGTGTCAACACACTGTTTCACCTTATCTTCACTCAGCTTAGGTGTTGCCTGTTATTTACAAACACCAGCTTAAAATTTAAAAATAAAGCAAAAAAGGGGAAATTGGATTTTAATAATCCAAACTATGATCCATGGCTGATAATAATATTGTTACAGGATGACCAATGGTGCTCCTAACATTCATTTTTGTTACCAAGAGCAATCCCAATAGAAAAAGGATCATAGATTTATGCTTGATTGCTAGATTATCTAACAATGATGATTATGAACGAAATGGAAAAACGTACAAGCGAAATCGAGTATAAATCAAGCATAAATCGATTGTGAATCTATGATGATTATGCTAATTGGATTGGTCTTGGAAACATAAGTACAAGTTGGAAGTGTCATTGACAAATCTGGAAGTACGGATTATCATCGACCAATGGGTCATAGTTTGGATTACTAAAATCCAATTTTCCAAAAGAAAAAAAATAACAGCTCAAAGTAAGTCATACAGTAATACCCATGTCACTAAGCTCTGCTGACCACGAGGCAAAGTGTGCTCTACTGGTTTTCGGCCTATCAAAAATTCTAGGAGTACAACTCCAAAGCTGTAAACGTCATTCTTTGAACTCAACTGTCCAGTCATTGCATATCTGTCAAAGAGCTTGCGAGCTTGGTATATGGTTTTTGCCAAAAACTTTTTGGTGTTAAAGATAGTGAAGAAACAGGGCAATAAGACAACTCACTCAGGTGCATGATACCCAAAGGTACAAAGAACGCGGGTGGAGTGAAGTCGTGCTGCCATGTTAGGTGCTTGATTCGATAGATCAAAATCAACAATCTTAGCAATATCATCATCAAAAAGCAGAACATTACTAGACTTTATATCGTGATGGATAGTATGTGGTTGTGCCTTTTCATGCAAGTATTCAAGTCCTTTGGCAGCACCAACAGGAATTTTAACTCTTTGAGACCATGATAAAACAGGACCTGGTTGTGCACCATTAACACCTTTTCTTCCTGCATTCATATATGTTAAGTTTCACAATCTTATATTATAAAGACAGATTAACATACTTCACTTAAGGCAGTATACATTTTAGTAAGTGTTTGATTTTGTTAAATAAAACATATAGAATTAGAAAATCAGTTGTAAAAAATAGTTTAACAAATAAATAAAAGTGTCATTAATAATGGATAACAAATCAGAAGGAGAATACGTTTATCAAAACATTGAAATGAATATTGAAACTCCAACTACACTAGTCAATTTCAAAAGTAAAATTCAGCTTCCGACAATAGCTTTGATTATAAAAAACTTGTCATGCAGAATATCATGAAGAGATCCATTTGAAGCATATTCGTAGGCCAGGACTCTTACACCACCATCAATGCAATACCCAAGCAAGCCAACGGCATTGTCATGTTTAAGCCCCGATACCATAGAAACCTGTCATGACATGCTCAAACCATTGCCACATGAAATTTGCACATTCTCGTCACAGTAATGAGGGATACCTTGGCTAAAAATTCTTGATCGGGTTGCTTACTGGAGTCTAACTTCTTAATAGCTGCAGCCTGTCCACTTCTCAAGACACCATGGTACACCCGCCCATATGAACCCTCTCCGATTAAAGAATTTGTTCCAAAATTGTCCGTTATTTCCATGAACTCATCCACTTCAAGAGACGGGACATCAATAGGTTGGATGGCTACAGCCGGTGTGTCCTTAGGGGCTGCCTCTGTGGCATGATAATCTGCATTATGCCCTGACCCCATGATTTTTAGTGACCCACAACTTTTATTTTATATGATTAGTATACAATAAAAAACTATGTATGGTTGTTCACTTTTTGTAGCATATTATTTATCAAATAAATGTTATTTATATTCTAAAAAACGCAAGTAAATCAGGCTAAACTAATGTTCATTATGGATATCAACAGCTCCCATGTGGACGCAAAAAAATGGAGTTTGCAGTAATGTCACTATTTGAAGCCACAACTGAAAACTAAATGAAACATATGACGCTCAAATGGACATGACCGACAATCTCATGGCGCTTTAAATACAATCTAAAGTTTGCAACAAAGAATTACCTTCTGCATTATTCGTCACGAACGGTCCATTATCATAAGACTTGTGCGTATCATCTTCTCCAAAGCAGCTGAAGCAACTCATTATCACCTTCCTACTCTTTAAGCGTTACAATTTCCCTAAGAGGATAATTCAACAAATTAACTAATGCACATAAATAAGATCAAAATCAATTTAGCCAAATAACTAATATATCCAAGTTCACACATAGTAAGTATTCTTGATCTAAACAATAACCTCATAGTCATTCACAAATTTATAATAACAAACATACCAAATATAAACAAGATAAAGACTTATAATATGAAAGGGTTATTGAATTACAATAATCTTAACTTTAACAGTCCCTCCCTGCTAAGAAAATGTTTTGTGACAGTCCCAATTATTTTCCGTATCCACGTCAGCAAAAAGCTAACTGGGTTAACTTTTAGTTAGTATGGAACCGCGAAGGAAAATAGGTTAAAAGGTGAGACTGTCGTTGGACATTTCCTTAGTTAGAGACTGTTGATGACCAAGATGTGAAAGTTTGGATTATTAATATCCAATAAAAGAATATAAAATAACCTAAAATCAGCAATTAAAATACAAGAAACCAAAGGAATCAGCATAAAGTTTGTTTTGGTGTTGAAATTCGCACCTACAGAATTGCAAAGAAATATAATAAAATAAAATAAAAGCATGATGTATGTTTATGAATATTAGAGATAATTTGAAGTTGTAGTCAGAGAATAGTAAAGATAGATCCCAATGAAAGAGAGGATAATCAGAAGAAAAAGAGAATTAAAAAAGGGTTTAGTAATAATAATAAAAATAATAATGAGTTAAGAAGAGAAGGAAAACCGACAATCGATGTTATCTAGTGTAGGTGTTGTAGTTGGTTAGAAGAATGAAAGAAAAGGGGATGTTTTGTTTAGTAAACTCAAGAAATGTGAACGCAGCCATGGGGAGACAGCTCCACTGTACGATTTTTATCCATTAATTTACCAATGTCTCATTATGCGCTTTTATTTCCAAACTTGTTTGCTTTAGAGAAGAATAAAATGTGTCGGGTTATTGATAGGGTGGGTAGGGGGTTGGAGTTCAGACTTGGGAATGGAAGAGGAACCATCTTAACGATGTTGAGCAGTTGGAATTGCAGGAGCTCTCATGTGACACCTGCCACTTTGCCAGGTCAAAATCCGTACACTTCTAGTCAGCATTTAATTTTCCATGCATAATTCATATAATTTTATATGCATAAGTCCCCCGAGAAATTCTAGCAATGTCCGAACGAGTATAATTTCACCCATATCAACGAATCTTGGTGACACGAACTTAAACGACTACGAACTACTTTCCAAAAACACATGTAAGTGCCCATTTAGTTGATAATATAATGGGAAGTGTTATAGAATTTATGTATACAAACTAGCATTTTTCAAAGTTACCTATCTATACATATGTGTATATACATACGATACACATATATATGTATAAATACCACATGTGCTAAGGAGTATAAGACACAATTAATACACGTCTCTTACATCCATTTTGTTCCATTATAAATGAAGTATCATATCTTAATATTCCTAAGACTACTCAACTAATGATTTGATGACTTAACCATAATTAGCAAGATTCCTTAAACTACTAGGATCAAGAATGTTGGGTTACCACATATGTTAAAGTTTCTTTTTCCTTCCCTTTCCTCCTTTTTTCGGCCGCTAACCCCCCATACCTATATTATATTTTTTCAAGTCAACCTTATTTAGGCACATGTTAATTAAGATCTAGAATGATCTTATGAATGGTCAAGGTATAAGAGATTATGTTCCAACATAATCTATGTATAGTCACTTCACTTGACTAAGTAAGGAGATCTTAAGACATGATTATGTTCCTTGATTCCATACACTCTTAGTCAAATCTAAGACTTTACCCATATATAGGAAGATCCCTTAATCACTTGGAAACATAGAAGATCATTAAACCAAATTAGCTAACCACTGACCTCTCTTGGAGACCCCTAGCCGTCGCCCCCCATACACCCACACAAAATCTTTTTTTAAATATCACAAAACATCTATTCACCTACAAACATTTGTGTTGTCACATTATGGAAAGGTGTAGAACCTTAAGCTCTTGGATTAGTCACATTATAAGATCATGAACCAACATAATCTAGTGTAATGTCACCATCATGTGTCATGGTTAAGCAAAGACATCCTTTGATTGGAAAGCCTAATGTGATTGAACCATACACTAAAATGGATAGATCTTCCAATGCTCCATAAACCCATGATAAGATACTTGCCTAAAACAAAACATGGTGACTTTCCTTTGATGTATCCAAACCGTCGCCCCCTATACCCACTCTAATTCTTTTGTTTTTAATCTAAGTCAACCTCTAATTAAGCATGTGTTGATTTGAAGTCCAAGAGGATCTCTTGTAATGTCACTTATGCTTAGTATCTACACAACATAATCATGAGATTTGTATCCATCCAAGACATGATTTAGACATAGGATATGTTAGTAAGATTTGAGACAAAGTAGATTGTTAACCAATCAAGGTAAGATTCTTCTAATCTCAAAGATCCATGGAAGTTGACCTTCCCAAATTGTTCAACACCTTCCTAATCCCTTCCCATCTCCACCTCTATATAAGGAGCCCTTGAGTTAGAAGATCATCACACCACAACCTCCTATGTCCCTCTCCTAGCTTGCGACACACACACACACACATCCCTCAAGTTCTAGGAGTAACTAAGGATAGCTAGCATCTTGCCTCCTATCTTGGATCCACTAGGAGGTATAAACCTTAACACTTGCTTCTTTACTTTGATTAATTATCACATGGTTCACTTTAGTTCATGATTTATCTTTCATAATAAAACATCACCATAAGTGTAGTATATGTATGTATGCGTGCGTATATATGTATGTATGTGTGCGTGAATATACACACATGTGTGTGTATGCGCGTGATACACACATATATATATATACATGTGCACGTGTGTATGTGTTTATACATGTAGGAAACATAAGTCATAGTGTTACTTTACTCTAGTAATGAAAAACAAGATCCATGTGTGTACATACATATGTATGCGTGCGTGTATATATATATAGTATGTGTATAACAAACTCATAAGTATATGTAGTAATGTATATGGACTACCAAGATGCATATGTATATGGGTATGTATGTACAAGTGTAGGTCCCATGGACATAACTACCTATGGTTATGTGTTAGAGTACACATATGTAGATATATGTATATATGTACGTGTGTGTATGTGTGAATACACATATATGTGATGCTTGTGTGTACCTATAACAAAGACCAAGTATAGTTGTGAACTAAATGACTCATTTTCAAGTAAGAACATACGCTTTATGAATAATAACATGTGTTAGGAAACAAGGTCTATTTTTCCTAACAAAACTATTATTTTCAAGCAATATATTTGTCACCAAGGAAAACTAAACAAAATACCACTAGAGGTTGGGTGAACCACGAGTACCATGGATTACCTATTTGTATAAATCTAAGGTACCCATGTATGTATATAGGACGTATAGATCGGGATACTTAGTTGTTGGACATACACTCTTGCTAGACTCCACGCGGACTCAAGGTGAGTTTTCACAGCCCCTTTTTACTGTTTTATGTTTTGGGGAAAACCATGCATTGTTTACTTGTTTTTAGAATTAATTCCTAGCCGATCGGTGTACATGAGACGATATGTTTAGAGTACTCACTAAAGCCCTCGTATATTAGTTTGTCATAACCACTAGCTATGGATTTAGCCTAGAAACGCATGGGTTGACACCCCCACTCTTGGTTAGTCGCTCTAACCGGATATATACGATATGAGAGTGCTTGCATTTCTTTTATGATGATACATTGCCTTAAGTGTGCAATGTGCAACGCACCACTCGTCAAGGTTTGGTTACGGACTCATGATGGTTTATCATCATTGCACTTGGCTAGGCAATGATGGGTCATTCAAGGAATTTCATTACACTTTACATTTTGTTTACAAAACCCATGAACTCACCAACATTTTGTTGACAAAGTTTTTATGCATGTTTTTCAGGTAACTAAACTATGGATGGAACTTGGGATATGATTGGGCATACATTCACGACTATCACCTATCGTGTCATCAAAACTTTTGACCCCGAGAAGGGTTTTAAAATGTATCTTGTGAAGTCTGTCATTGTTAAACACGTTTGGTACTTTTATAAATAAATAAATATGAATGTTTGCTCGAATCTTGTGCTTGAAAACCTTTCATGGTTACACCCCGTGTTTTCGCCTAGACAGGGTGTGACATCTCGGCTCTCATTGGGGCGATTTCAGTCAGCTCAAGGGCGGATCAATGGGGTGGGCTCTCAATGGGTTGGGTCAGTTTTCTGTGAAAAGTTTGAAAGAAAGCTTGGGTTCCAAAGAAAGTGGAGATACTAGCTTGGAGGGCGTCTTTGAATCGGATTCCAACTCTCACAGCTTTGGTCAGAAGGAATGTCAATGTCGGATCAACCCTTTGTCCGTTTTGTGCAGATTATCAAGAGACCGTTGATCATATATTCGTTGCCTGCCAGTTTGCTCAAACAGTTTGGTACTTAGTCACGCAGTGCAGTCTTAAACCTTTTTGCGCATTTGGGATTAAAGATGTCCTAGAACTTGCCGATTATGAAGATGGGTCAACAAAGCCAAGGAAGACTATTCACGCGATCTGCCTTACTACTTTATGGTGCTTATGGAGGGCAAGGAACAATCTAGTATTCAATGAACTTCAATGTTCGATGAGCCAACTACTTGGTGAGGTGAAGACACTCAGCTTTCTATAGATCAGATCACGCGCGAGACAACAAAATCTTGATTGGCCGATGTGGAAGGGATTCCATCTATATAAGATAGGTTGGTAGGATTGGCTTTGTGTTCGTATTTCTATTGAAACTCTTGGTATATGCTTGTACTTTGGTGGCCGGCTAGCTACCTGCTAGCCGTTTGTTTGAATAAAAAATTTTGTTGATCGCTCAAAAAAAAAATTTACCAATGTCTTCACAAAACTCTATTGCCATTCACTAAACAGTTTTTTTTCTCAGCCCATAAATAAATAAATACTAGGTGAAATCCTATGTGAAAACACGGGAAGACTAAATCCAACCAAAGCTGCAAATTCATTCATTGATGGGTGTGCTTCTGTCTTTCGTAACCACTGATGTGAATGAAACAGCTAATGGTTATCCATTAATGAATCAAGTAATAGATGATGAAAGAAACTTCTCATGACAGCGGTGGTTTGCACGCAACAAAAGTTTTCATCAGAACTTTGTTTCGGAGCAGATCCATTATTAAAGAATCATCAACCAATCTTAAAATTGTAGTAAGTTCATAAAGTATGACGTAATACAACTGCCCATTAGTTACACCATTTATAGTTAATAACAAATAAAGTATGACATAATAACAAATAAAGAAGTCAATCATCTGTTGTAAGAAAAATATGTTTAGCAAGATCTATTCCTTTCACGATACCAGTTGATAGATACTGATGAGATGTTTTAATACTGAAGGATGTTATAAACATGGAGAAATAAATCGACAGACGCATAGAAAGCTCTGTTGGGATAACAGATATTAAAAAGAAACAGACAAATATTAATCTTCAACTGAGATTTCATTACTCTACTTAAAAAACTACATACAAAATACAAGCAAACATAAAAGAAAACTTCTAACAAACAAACACTGGAGAATGATCTTCTTTGCCATTGTCATCAGAACAAATCACAAACACAAACACAAACAAAAGCAGTACGATCACAATAGTTCGTATCTAAACATCATCAACTTTGAAAACCCTAAAGTTTCTGAACAGGCTCTGGATATTGTTTTGTGGATTGATGTTTTTTCTTTAATTGTAAGAATCTTCGAAAAACAACAATTCCAACTCTATTACCAACAGAATGTTGGTAATCGATTTTTCTTTGAGGGTAAGAATCTTTGAGAAGACTGGTGGAAGAGCATTTGAATGTAATATCATTATGCATATGCGATGGAGAGTTGCAAAGTGAATATAGTTGAACGAATATAAAGTTGGAAAATGACTATTGGGAATTCCGCCCCTTTTATAGGGTGAATAAACTAACTATCTATAAACTTGATTTTGAAATATAAATTGCATTTCAAGTAAAATATAAAGTTGGAACTTACTTTTCAGACCTTTTATAGAGTGAAAGACAATTGGAACAGAAAAATAATAAAATAATATTCTTAATAAACTAAATTCAAAATCGTAATCATTAAATTTGGAATTCGAGCCTCTGTTGAGATAAAATAAAAATTTCTTTGACCCATTGTACAATATTGAAAGATATCATCATTTTGTTGTATATACTATGTTTTATAATATCTGTTGACTTGTCAACAAATGTTCTCACACAAAGTCTAAATGTTTAAAGTATCCTCATTTTATTCTATATCCTGTTTTACTACATCTGTTGAGTTGTTATCAAAATTTGTCAAACATTGTTGAGTTGTTTTAAAACGGATTTTCAAGGTTGTAATTATTACTTGACAGTGGCGATAGCTAAAAGTCTATGAGACCCACTGTAGAAATAAAGAATCTAGATTATTTTATTTACAAAATCGGCGCTTATTTATTGGGTATAGTAGTTATTTTTACTATTAAATAACTAAAAAATGGTACCCTTAATTTACATTTTGAAATTTTTTATTTTAACCAAACATTAAAAGTATTTAATTTTACAAAGATTACTCAAAACAAAACTAATATCATTTTTCCTAAAAATATTGCTTTTAACTATACTCTTTTTACCAATATCTGTTAACTTACCAACAAATTTGTCGAACGGCTGTTATAAGATTCAAACATATTATTGCTATTACATAATTTCAATGAAATATCTGAGTTAAGAAAAGCAAAATGGAAGACTTGTAAAAGAACAAATCCAAATAACTCTAAAAACCTGCTTTAATGAAAATTAACATATTTACAATATTCGATTTAACAAGCTACATACCAAATACAACCAAACATAAAAGAAGTCTTCTAACAAACAAACCCTACATAATGATCTTCTTTAGCATTGTGATCGGAACAAAAACACGAACAAATGAAGTACGGTATTAAACTTCTACTGCACTTGCATTAAATATGATCACAGCTTACATCGACAACCCTTCGTAGCTAAACATAATCAAGTTCAAAAACCCAACCTAAATTTTCTAAACAGGCTCTAGATGTAGTAATAATAGATTGATGTTTTTCTTTGATTGTAAGAATCTTCGCAAAACACCAATTCCAAATTTATTACCAACGAATTGTTGGTAATCCATTTTTCTTTGAGTATAAGAATCTTTGAGAAAACTGGTGGAAGGACATTTGAACATAATATCATTATCCTATGGGATGGAGAGTTTAAAGGTGAAAATAGTTCGAGGGATAAAAACTTGTAAAATGACTATTAGGATTTCCTCACCTTTTATAGAGTGAATAAACAATCTATCTATAAAGTTGATTTCCAAGTATAAGTTGCATTTTAAGTAAATATATAAAGTTGGAAAACTCACTTTTGGGGCCTTTTATAGAATGAAAGACAATTGGCACACAAAAATAAAAAAAATAATACTTTTAATATTTTGAAATTGTTGTCACTTTTTTAAACTAAGTTTAAAATCGTAATCATTAAATTTGGCATTTGAACTTCTGTTGAGATAAAATAAGAATCTCTTTCATACATTCTACAGTGTTGAAAAATATCCTTATTTTGTTGTATTCTCTGTTTTATAACATTTATTGACTTGTCGGCAGATGTTCTCACAGAAAAGTCTTAGCCTTTAAAATATACTCATTTTATTGTATATCGTATTCTATTTTACCACATCTTCAATGTTGATAATATGTACTTCAATCAAAAGTAGTATCACTAGAACTCATACTTTCAATAGTAATTTATGTTAACATTTGTAACATCATTGGAGCTCATACTTTCAATATTAATTTACCTAATTATAAATTATATATTAGTATTGAAAGTAGTAGCTCTAGTGATGTTACTTACAAACGTTCACCAGAAAAATAGATTGTGAAATCTATAATCTATAACTATATATAAAAGAATTGAAGTTAGATGATGTGGCATTCAACGGTGGTCTCAACCTCCTCTCGAGTGTGCAACGAGGCATCATGTGAAGCTCTCTTTTAAATTTATTTATTTTGTTTATTTAAATAAAATCTATATCTATATTATCTTAAAATTTTAAATATGTTAATTAATATCTTTTCCTTATTTTCCTCTCACATTTTTTAAATGTTAGTGAACCATTAATTATTATTTTAAAATTTCAAATATGTTAATTAATATTTTTATCTTTATTTTTCCATATTTTTCCCTCACAATTTTTAAACATTAGTAACTTTTATGTATGACATTTTTTTGACAAAAAAATGACACCAAATTAACGATCGCTTTATTATCTTTCCAACGAGCACAAGAGTGCTATAAAAAACGAAAAAATTGTTTTTTAGTGAGTTTTTGTTCATGCAGAAAAAAAACACAATGTGTTTAGGTAATTTATTAATCATATATAGGCAAGTCACTAATCGTGTTATGATAGTAAATATGTTTTGGAACCTACTATTACATATAAGAACCCGCTAACTACATATATATTCACATATTTGAGTTAGGTAAGAATCAGTTTGTTTGTAATTTGATTGGTGTTGCTAGGAATATTAATTACAAAGGTTACTATGACGGTTAAATGTAGCCTATGATTCTTAGACACCTGGTAAATCTCTAGCTGTTAAGTGATAATTAATCAACCTACCATGCACGCCTTTTAAATCAATTTATCATGACATATCATTTTAATACCAATTTGGTTTGTTTTTTTCCCATGTTCACATCAAAGCTTTATAATGTCTTGAGGAAGTGACAAAGATGTACAAAAACTTCACTCGATCAAGATGTGCACACGTTGATGTGTGCAAATAAGTATATAACTAAATTGATCAAGTTAAAATCCTAGACTCTTCTAAAACCACACACTATCGGCAAGTGTACCGATCGCAAGTAGCAAGTAGGCAAGACCAGGTATCGAACCTAAGGACTTTATCTAACACTTTTCAAATTACTCCTAATGAATTACCTAATAAAATATTATTATTATTATTAAATTGATTGATTGATTGGGGGCTTAAACTGAAATTAAAATAAATTAATTAAAACTAATTAAAACTAAATTACTAATTAACTAAGAAACTGAAAATAAACGAAAGCTGACGAACTGGGTTGGAACTCTAATGAGGAGAAGACTGGTAACCTGGGTAGAATCCCTAGACTCTGGTTATAAAAGCTGACTTATGTAATCCGATTGGAGACCCTGTTCTCACCTAATAAACCTCCTGTCAAGGATAGTCGACTAGACTCAAGGCGGGACAAGTGTTGAGATGCTAAAATGAAAGTGGATCGCCCCAGCGAAACCAAATCCCACAGTAATCCTTTAATCAACCACTCTTGGATCGAAAACTCCCAAACTGCGAAGCAGACTTAACTAATACGAATGAAATCCTAAGAAAACTCTAAACACGAATAAGTAACCGGTCTCGCCCCAGCGATAACCAAACTACCAAACAATGCCTAGTTAGCCAACCTAGCAATCCCGAATTATATTCCTAACCTTCGGGAAGGGATTGCACACCTTAGCTAATTGATTTTAAAAACCTGTTAAACTTGCGCTATTCCTAACTGCAAGAACTAGCTCGACAACAAAAGTTAATCAAACTAGAATGATTTCTAGATCTAGGGGATATTCCTATATGCCTAGAACATCAAAACCAATAAACAAGTAATCAAATCAAAAAATGCCAGCACACAAATATTCAAAATCAAACATAAAAATTAAATCATGTAACCCAACACATCCAAAACGAAAAACATAAGTCTTTAATTAAAAACCATAATCTAGTTCATCATCCCAAGTCACCAACAAAAGGTTTAGCTACTCATAATATTTAAAAACATCATGACAAAATAAATAAAAATAGTTTTAATCATGTCTATAGAAAAAATAAATAAAAACTAAACCAAACCCGAGGCTCCTTGAATATTGACCTTTAACGTGCCCGGGACCGTTTCTCCTCCAGAGCTCTTTTGATCGATCACCACTTCTGGCTGCTCCTCTCTTCGAATGAATACTGTTTTTTTTCGAAGTCGAATCCCATAAAAATCCTCTCCGTCGTCCAAGTTATAGATAATATATATCTATAACTTTTTTTGTGCACCGACTTATTTTAAACACAATTTGCAAATGTGTTTTGTGTGGCTTTAGGTTTGGGCCACGAGCCCAAGCCATTCCTTTTTTTTTATTATTATTATTACTCTTATTATTATAATAGTAGTATTATTACTCGACTCTTTAGACTCGGGTGTTCTTGACTTGATCAAAGTTGCTCGTTTACGCTCCAACGTCTATGAACACCTACAAAATACAAAATAAATAAGTACTAAAAACGACGCAAAAACTAATAAAAATCTATAAAAACCTATACTAAATAAAATAGACCGGTACAAGACTAAAACTAATAAAAGTACTATTAAAAAGACCAGAAAATGACTACAAAATGCATAGGAATTTAGATGTGTTTTGCAACACATCAAACATCCCCACACTTAACTCTTTTTCGTCCCTGAAAAAGCATACACTGGAATCATAATTAAGATATTCGATTTCCAAATAATATCAATACTTTTTCTTAGCCAGGCAAAGCAACATACTAAATGCAACTGCTGGTATTGTGGTCCACATAAACCCAACCACCAACTGATCAAACCCCCTTTTGTGTCTAATCAATTAAGTTCAATTTTATTCAATCATCTAAGGGTCTCACACTCAAGTGTCTCGACTCCATCCTAATCCCGAATCATGCTTATGAGGCAAGGAATATTATCTACCACTTTATATAAATACCTTTATGCATTGAGAATCAAATATGATGGAAGATGGATGATGTTTATGAGCTTAGACATATATTTTTTTTATACCTAACCCAGAGGTTGTCTCAATCAGAGTTACATCCCCAAGAGCGACAACATGAGCTTCGGTATTTTTTCTTTTCTTTTTTTTAATTATTTTTTTATTTTTTATCTAGCTCAATTGATGGATATGTGGATCTTTTTTTTTCGGGCTTTCACCGGATTTATTCTCATAAAAAGGATCAAGTGTGCCATTTGATTCAAAATACTTATAGGCATTTACTTATAGTGGTACCTCTTATGCTATCAACGGTTTCAAACTTTGCCAATCAACCTAAGGTGAGAACCCACAAGATTTCATGATTATATTATTTTATATATTCTAACACTACTCGGGAAACTATCACAGCCAGCTGGGCCTACCAACACATCACAAGCAACATGTTCTCTACCTTATTATTTATCTTATACATATAGTATTGGAAAACCGAAAATCCTAATTTTACCTATCATTTTCCATTTAAAGGCATACAAAATCAGGGACTTTTTTTTTGTTTTTTTTTTATTTATTTTTTTTTGTTTTTGAAATAAATACTCAAACTATACTAAAACGCAGTTCCCATCCCCACACTTAAAATTGCACATTGTCCTTAATGTGTAGCGACAAGGAACTAAGAATAAAGCAGAATAATAAAATAAAAAAAAAATTATCAAGTAAAGTGGAACAGACTCCCCTGGTAATATTGCAGTAACATCCTAGCAAAGCATGTCCTGAGCTGTCCCGTCCAAGTGCAAAGCAACCGTATAGCATTTCATTCGCGGTTGTAAGCAATAAATCTTGCAAACAAAAACTCAAAAGCCAAAACATAAAATGAAATAAAGATAGACCGACGAACTAGGGACGTCCCTTTAAAATTAAAATATTATTGGATTAACCCCGCCTGAATGGAGATTGAGTACAGGCGGGATCCTTCCAAATCTGCCAATAACAATACGGGACAATCCCCACACTAGACACAAACCAAAACATAAAAGAAAAAAAAATAAAATAAATAGAAATAAAATAAGCAAGAATCTACAAACTCTACAACTTGGGCGAATCCCCAAGTGTGCATATAACCGACTAATGATTCATTGGTGGGAGGTCAATTTCCTCCTCCTCGACCTCCGCATTCGGACCCTCTACGTAATGCTTCAACCTGTGACCGTTTACCTTCCAACTACGACCATCTTCACTCTCACATTCCACTGTACCATATGGAAAAACCTGCTTAATCACATAAGGACCTGACCACCGGGACTTAAGCTTACCTGGAAACAATCTAAGACGGGAATTATATTGCAAGACCTTATCCCCACACTTGAACTCTTTAATCACCTTCAAGTGCTTGTCATGCAATTTCTTAGTACGCTCTTTGTACCCCCAAGATCTCATATACGCCTGATCTCTCAATTCTTCCAATTCATTCAATTGAAGGTACCTATGTTTTCCCGCACTATCCAAATCAAGATTCACCTTCTTCAACGCCCAATAAGCTTTATGCTCCAATTCAACCGGCAAATGGCATGCTTTTCCATAGACTAACCTAAACGGGGTGGTGCCTAAAGGTGTTTTATAAGCAGTGCGAAACGCCCACAAAGCATCATCTAGGTTATCTGACCAATCTTTTCGGTTATGTCCTACGGTTTTCTCTAGGATTCGCTTGATCCCACGATTGGTATTCTCCACTTGACCACTCGTTTGTGGATGGTAGGCTGTAGAAGTCCGATGGGTGACCCCATAACGCTTCAAAACCTTATCCATCTGATCATTACAGAAGTGGGTACCACGATCACTAATCAACGACTTAGGTGTACCGAACCTAGCAAACAACTTCTTAAGAAATCTCACAACAACCCGTGCATCATTTGTAGGTAAGGCTTGCGCCTCCACCCACTTAGACAAATAATCAACCGCAACAAGGATGTATCTATTCCCTCTAGAGATGGGCAATGGACCCATAAAATCGATGCCCCACATATCAAAGATTTCAAGTACTTGAATGGGATTTTGAGGCATCTCGTTTCGGGATGAGATATTACCGGCCCTCTGACAAGCGTCACAACGCTTCACAAACTCATGAGCATCCTTAAAGATGGTCGGCCAATAAAAACCCGCATCAAACACGCGTTTAGCGGTATTGGTAGCTCCAAAGTGACCACTAGCCCGACCCTCATGACACTCTCTAAGGATATCAACAATTTCAAATCCGAACACACACCTCCTCATAACCTGATCTGCACCTAGCCTATACAAATACGGATCCTCCCAAAAGTAATACTTAGAATCAGCTATCAACTTCTTTTTCTCTTGTAAAGGGATTTTATCTCTAAACTCTCCTGAAACTAAGTAATTTGCCATATCGGCATACCATGGGAAGTCATTACACTTAGAAGAAACTAAGGCCATCAAACTCTCATGAGGAAAATCATCCCTAATCCTCTCTTCCCTATGCTTTTCTAAATCAGGGTTTTTTAAACGGGACAGATGGTCCGCAGCTACGTTCTCAGCTCCACTCTTATCCCTAATCTCTATATCAAATTCCTGAAGCAACAGGATCCACCTAATGAGTCTAGGTTTGGCATCCTTCTTAGAGAAAAGGTGCCTAAGAGCAGAGTGATCAGTAAAGATGATAGTTTTAGAAAGCACAAGATACGCACGGAATTTGTCACAAGCAAACACTACAGCTAACAACTCCTTCTCTGTTGTAGTGTAGTTCTCCTGGGCATCATTTAGTGTTTTGCTAGCGTAGTAAATGGGATGGAAATGTTTATCTCTACGCTGGCCCAACACAGCCCCAACAGCAAAGTCGCTCGCATCACACATAATCTCGAAAGGAAGACTCCAATCGGGAGCGACAAGAATAGGAGCACTCACTAACCTCTCCTTCAGCAACTCAAATGCCTTGACACATTCAGTAGAAAACTCGAATGGTCTATCTTTCTCTAAAAGTTGGGTCATCGGGCGAGCAATCCTAGAAAAATCCTTAATGAAACGCCTATAGAATCCCGCATGACCCAAGAAACTACGAATGGATTTCACAGAAGTAGGCGGCGGGAGTTTGGAAATGGTGTCGATTTTGGCTCTATCAACCTCAATTCCCGCCTGTGAAATCTTGTGCCCCAGCACAATACCCTCACGAACCATGAAGTGACACTTTTCCCAATTCAGCATCAAGTTCGTTTCTTCACACCTAGCAAGAACACGCTCTAAATTACGCAAACAATGATCAAAAGAATTCCCAAACACAGAAAAATCATCCATAAAAACCTCCATGGAATCCTCGATCAACTCATGAAAAATAGCCACCATACATCGCTGAAAAGTACCCGGAGCGTTACATAACCCGAATGGCATACGCCGGTAGGCAAAGGTACCAAAAGGGCATGTGAAAGTGGTTTTCTCCTGATCCTCGGGTGCAATAGGGATCTGGAAATAACCTGAGAAGCCATCAAGAAAACAATAGAATTGGTGACCTGACAAACGCTCGAGCATCTGATCAATGAAAGGCAAGGGAAAATGGTCCTTGCGAGTGGCATCATTGAGTTTGCGATAATCAATGCAAACTCTCCAACCAGTCACTGTCCTAGTGGGTATGAGTTCATTTTTCTCATTCGTGACAACCGTCATACCCCCTTTCTTGGGAACAACCTGGACAGGACTCACCCAAGATGAATCAGAGATAGGATAAATAAGACCTGCATCTAGTAACTTAATCACCTCTTTCTTCACTACCTCTTGCATATTGGGATTTAGCCTTCTCTGAGGCTGAACTACAGGCTTAAACTCCTCCTGCATGAGAATCTTATGCGTACAGAATGAAGGGTGAATACCCTTTATATCAATAAGCTTCCACGCAATAGCCTGTTTGTGTGCCTTCAGTACACACATCAACTTACTCTTCTCCTCCTCTGTCAACTCAGCAGATATGATGACAGGCAACTGAGAAACCTCACCCAAGAATGCATACTCCAGATGAGATGGCAACTCCTTGAGTTCTAAGGATGGGGGCGTCTCAACAGATGGTGTCTCCACAGGTATCTCCTCATCAATAACCTCAAAAACCCGGGAACTCTCAACAGACAGAAAAGGCTGCACAGTGGGTGCAGTCGGATCCTGCTCAAGATCCAGCTCAGTCATCTCAATGCACCCTTGAAGTGGTGAATCTAGCAGCTGTGTATCAAGGGTATCTCTCTCGCAGAATGGAGTGAGAAGGCGACCAACATGTGACATGAACGAGTCAATGAAATAAAGAGTGTCATCATGCTGGCCAGTGTGCTTCATTGAGTTCTGGATATCAAAAGTAACCTGCTCGTCATTAACCCGAAGGGTCAATTTACCATCATAAACATCAACAATGGCACGAGCCGTAGCTAAGAATGGACGACCAAGAATGAGTGGAACCTGTGAATCCTCATCCATATCAAGAATAACAAAGTCAACCGGGAAAACAAATTTATCAACTTTAACGAGCATGTTTTCCACAATCCCCCGAGGAAACTTCACCGAACGGTCGGCGAGCTGAATACTCATGCGAGTAGGAGAGAGGTCTCCAACATTGAGCTTAGCATAAACTGAATAAGGCATCAAGTTAATGCTAGCTCCCAAATCAGCAAGAGCATTTCTGACAGGAAGATTTCCTATCAGACAGGGGAGAGTGAAACTCCCGGGATCAGACATCTTCTAAGGTAGTTTATTCTGCAAGACTGCAGAACACTCCTCAGAAAGAGTAACAGTAGAGATGTCCTCAAGTTTCTTCTTATTGGTGAGCAAATCTTTCAGAAACTTGGCATATTTAGGCATCTTCGAAAGTGCCTCAACGAATGGAAGGTTCACATGGAGTTTTTTAAGCATCTCCAAGAACCTAGAATACTGCTCAGAATCATCAGCACGCACAAGACGACCTGGAAACGGTGGTTTAGGCTTATAAACACGCACTGGAACTTCCTCTTTCTTACCTTCACTTGACCCACTGGACTGTGATGTACTTTCTGGGACTAGCCTATTTTGCACCTTGCCAGTTGGGCTGTCTAACTCAATTTCCTCATCTACAGACTCCTCAACATCAACCTGTGGTGGATCAACTACCCCCTTCCCACTCCTAGTGATAACAGCTTTGGCCTGAGCCTGTCTAAAAGCAGAAGTAGATGAATTAGGATTAGTAACTGTGTTACTAGGAAGGGCTCCTGGTGGTCTCTGGCTAACCTGATTAGCTAATTCTACTACTTTGGCCTCTAGGTCCTGAAACGCAGCTTGTTGACCTTTCATAAAAGCGTCATTCTCAGCAAGCTTTGACTGAATGTTACTAAGCATCTGGGACTGGTTCTCTAGAATGGTAGTAAGGTCAGACTCAGTACGACTAGAGGAACCCCCAGAGTTGGGAGCCTAGAACAGATTCTGGCGAGGTTGGTATCTAGAAGAGTTACCCCCTTGCTAGTTGGAGTTCTGATTTCTCCAGTTGGAGTTCGAGTTGGAAGTGTAGTTTTGAAAAGGTGGTTTAAGCCACCCAGAATTTAGAGAATCTACTTGTTCCTGACTCTGAATTGGACACTCAGATGTGTCATGACCCCCCTACATATTTCACACCTATCTAACCTCATCTGAAGATCTCTCACTTGCTTAGTTAAATTCTCAATCACCGCAGCCAGACCAGTATCAGGTGCAATCTGATAAACACCTCGAGTAGTGGGAGAGGTGTTACTAGTCATGGGATTGGAATTCCCAACAGTATGCTTTGGTGGTCTCTCAGAATGGGCAAAACTCTCAAACAACTCATTAGCTGCATCAATATCCATTTTTTCCATGAAATTACCCTGTGCAGCTGTATTAAAACGAACTCGAGTCTCAAAAGTGAGGCCATTGTAAAATTTCTCCACAAGGGCCCAGTCAGAAAGGCCATGCTGAGGGCATCGGCTCAGTAGGGTCTGGAAACGCTCCCAAGCCATGTAGTATGGCTCATCGGGATCCATACGGAAAGAGTGAATCTGCTCCCTAATGCGGGAATCCTTGGAAGCTGGGTGATATTTTTTCAAGAATTTTCCAAGCATGTCCTCCCAAGTAGCAATGGAACTATTAGGCAGAGTGTCATACCAAGTGGCGGCACGACCAGACAAACTAAATGGGAACAGACGCAGATAAATGGCTTCCTTAGTGATGTGGGAAAGATTGAAAGTGTCACAGATGCGCACAAATCGGGACAGATGTCCAGGAGCATCCTCCTCCTCAAGACCATGAAATTGACTGGAGTTAGTAATAGTGGACATGACATGGGAGGGGATTTGCCAATTGTTGGCATCAGCAGTAACAGGGCGAGCAATGGGAGAACGAATCCCAGTAAGTCCCTCAGTGGCACGAGAGTGCACGGTGCGTCTGACATTTCCTTCAGCCATTTCAGCAGTGAGCGGTGGGAAAGGAATGGGTTTTGGTGGAGAATGGATGGTGGGTTTAGGTTCAGAAAAAGAAAAGGATGAAGAGGATGGAGAAGACGAGCGTACCTGATCAATTTTCTTCCGGATGACCGTCCGAAACTCGTTAAGGCGCTCGTGGATGTCGAGGTTGGGATCCGTGCAGGTGGTGAATTCAGGTGGTCCTTGTGAATGAGTATGTGGCATACACTGAAAGTGCAAACCACGCTGGAGTTACTAATGGATAGCAAATAACCTAAGACTAAAAGCACAAGTAGCACAAATAATCGCAGGTAAATCCAGCAAGCAGTAAACAAGCAAAACAAAACAAGTAAAATCAAAAAGTGCAAGTAAAAAGTCCCCGGCAACGGCGCCAAAAACTTGATGTGTGCAAATAAGTATATAACTAAATTGATCAAGTTAAAATCCTAGACTCTTCTAAAACCACACACTATCGGCAAGTGTACCGATCGCAAGTAGCAAGTAGGCAAGACCAGATATCGAACCTAAGGACTTTTATCTAACACTTTTCAAATTACTCCTAATGAATTACCTAATAAAATATTATTATTATTATTAAATTGATTGATTGATTGGGGGCTTAAACTGAAATTAAAATAAATTAATTAAAACTAATTAAAACTAAATTACTAATTAACTAAGAAACTGAAAATAAACGAAAGCTGACGAACTGGGTTGGAACTCTAATGAGGAGAAGACTGGTAACCTGGGTAGAATCCCTAGACTCTGGTTATAAAAGCTGACTTATGTAATCCGATTGGAGACCCTGTTCTCACCTAATAAACCTCCTGTCAAGGATAGTCGACTAGACTCAAGGCGGGACAAGTGTTGAGATGCTAAAATGAAAGTGGATCGCCCCAGCGAAACCAAATCCCACAGTAATCCTTTAATCAACCACTCTTGGATCGAAAACTCCCAAACTGCGAAGCAGACTTAACTAATACGAATGAAATCCTAAGAAAACTCTAAACACGAATAAGTAACCGGTCTCGCCCCAGCGATAACCAAACTACCAAACAATGCCTAGTTAGCCAACCTAGCAATCCCGAATTATATTCCTAACCTTCGGGAAGGGATTGCACACCTTAGCTAATTGATTTTAAAAACCTGTTAAACTTGCGCTATTCCTAACTGCAAGAACTAGCTCGACAACAAAAGTTAATCAAACTAGAATGATTTCTAGATCTAGGGGATATTCCTATATGCCTAGAACATCAAAACCAATAAACAAGTAATCAAATCAAAAAACGCCAGCACACAAATATTCAAAATCAAACATAAAAATTAAATCATGTAACCCAACACATCCAAAACGAAAAACATAAGTCTTTAATTAAAAACCATAATCTAGTTCATCATCCCAAGTCACCAACAAAAGGTTTAGCTACTCATAATATTTAAAAACATCATGACAAAATAAATAAAAATAGTTTTAATCATGTCTATAGAAAAAAAAAAATAAAAACTAAACCAAACCCGAGGCTCCTTGAATATTGACCTTTAACGTGCCCGGGACCGTTTCTCCTCCAGAGCTCTTTTGATCGATCACCACTTCTGGCTGCTCCTCTCTTCGAATGAATACTGTTTTTTGTCGAAGTCGAATCCCATAAAAATCCTCTCCGTCGTCCAAGTTATAGATAATATATATCTATAACTTTTTTTGTGCACCGACTTATTTTAAACACAATTTGCAAATGTGTTTTGTGTGGCTTTAGGTTTGGGCCACGAGCCCAAGCCATTCCTTTTTTTTTATTATTATTATTACTCTTATTATTATAATAGTAGTATTATTACTCGACTCTTTAGACTCGGGTGTTCTTGACTTGATCAAAGTTGCTCGTTTACGCTTCAACGTCTATGAACACCTACAAAATACAAAATAAATAAGTACTAAAAACGACGCAAAAACTAATAAAAATCTATAAAAACCTATACTAAATAAAATAGACCGGTACAAGACTAAAACTAATAAAAGTACTATTAAAAAGACCAGAAAATGACTACAAAATGCATAGGAATTTAGATGTGTTTTGCAACACATCACACGTAAAACTAGAAGTAGGTTTTATGAGTTATTGGTTGTTGATCTTTTAAAAAAAATTCTTGACAAAATTGTAACATCGCGAATTTTTCCCCAATTTTTAGTTAATAAAACCACCAATTTACCTAGTATATTTTTCTCTTGACAATTTTTTTCTTACATGAATTCAAAACAATATATATTTTTTAACCACCTTATACTAATATTTAGATAATAAAATCGTTGGTTCTCGTTGTCTTAGTGTGTTTTGAAAATTTTTCGTAAACATTATTAACTAGTATAACCATAATATATATAATAATATAGTTATATATATGAAAAAGGCTTTAAAAAAATAAATGTTTGAACCAGGACTCGAACCCGCATCCAAACCAACTTACCATTAAACACAAACCACTGAGCCAAGCGGCCCTTTTGAGGATATATCCGGACACAATTAATCATAACACGTTCCTTGAATAGTCCAGTCAAACAAGAAAGTCAACATTCCATAACCCATTCAATTGATCCAATACACCGCGTTTTGATCCCTGATTATGGAAGGTTGATGACCGACAGATCATTCCGCGTGTGCGACACGCTCAAATCACCATTAAAACAAACCAATTATAAGATAATTATGCGTTTATAATTAACCCTAGGTCAAACTTTCCAATCGTGCAACCCGTATGTTTTAGTATAAATTGAACCCTTCGTTTAGACCTAAACTCGCCGATAACAAAACCCTCACTCTCAATTTCCCCTAAAAACACCTCATAAGCTGCCAATTCGTTCGTGTTTGACTTTTCTGCTGACCGAACATTCTTCATCAATATCTTTCGGGTGATATTTGGACACAAGAGCCACAAATATTCTATATCAAGGGATTTAATTCTAGCACTAAGGTGAGTTTACATAGCCCCTTTTTCTGTTTTACATTTTGGGGTGAAACATGTTTAAATATTTTATACACTATCATTTACTCATTCTATCATTTGACTGTAACAAAAAGACACAGTACAATCATTAACATTGATCAAGCCGCCTGTTTAGATTATAGCGCTATAGGTCTGACAAACCCATCCCCCCGCATAAATTCAGGGATGATCGATAATAGTTACACTTTTACTAACTTGCGAGTTAGGTCTCAGTCGACACAAGGTTTGATTGTACAAAAGACGCATTGTTACATGTCGGACTTATATTCTATCATTACTCATTATTATACTTCAACAATGTTTGCTATACAACATGTTGTTTTCAACTATATGCAAAACCTATGTATTCTCACCAACTATTTATAGTTGACCCCCCTCTTTCCAACTTAACATGTTTCAGGTTTATTTGCTATTGGAAGTTGTACAAGTCTTGGAACACATAGAAGCTTTGGACGTAGTTTATAATAATCAACCTTTGTAATCTTTACTTGTAAGATGAATTGTAAATTGTTTAATATTATTCAACTTTCATTTAGTACCATGAGCTATTGAACAATCATCACTACATGACACCTCGATGTTTCCGCCATCGGTTGGGGTGTTACAGATTGGTATCAGAGCCATGGTTATAGGGAATTAGGTTATTAGAAAAATAATCTAGTCTATAACCATAGGATTTTAACCAGTACTTGTTTCTTTTACTTGCAACCCTACTTGTTTCTATTCTCTACTTCCTATCCCTACTCTAGCTTCTACAAGATGATTGCTCTCTCCATCACTGGATCTACCCTTAGACTAATAGGACAAAATTCTCAGGTCCTAACCTGAACTGCCTTGAAGATCCCGTCGAAGTTCTAGATTTTAATAACAAACACATGCAATCTGGAAGGGTGAACGCCTGTATTGTAAGTTTTCTGTCTAGGACTGGCATTGCGCATAAATCCCAATCAGACGAGGGACCCGGATTCCTACCTAGGAATTCTTGGGATGAGTGTTCACTTATAGGCTAAAGCATGTCTTCACTATGTTATTAGAATCTAGAAGCTTTGATAAGTCAACGTTTTCGTTTATTCGTTTTAATTAATGAATAAATGATTACACTCACTTTCCTTAAAACTAAGCTCTAAAATCTCAAAATTTTACAGCTTAAATCTATCCCATTTCATAATCAAATATGAGTTTCACAATCACACTTCCTCTTACCATCTTAGCCACATGTTTAATTATTTTCAACACCCCACCCAAATCATATTATTGCCTTTTTTCAACATGTTACACATTTTAAACTGTAACCTCATAACCTGAGTATACCCCAGCACAAAACTAAAGATTTCTAAATTTTGTTGAATTTTCATTACCTAGAAATTTTACAAAATACATTTTTTTGTCAAAAGATGTCATCGAACTTAACTTCAATTGTTTATTTATTGACGTAACAAACGATTTTCTATATAGCTTTAATCTATAAAAAATCACTTAATAGAACCTTGATCTTCAAAACCTAATGGCGTGTTTAAAATCTCCAACTAACTGGAATATTTTAATCAAAGCTCACTTATTTTGTACTATTTAACGACTTTTGTTTTATGTACAAAACCAATTTTGAAAATAAAATCTTCCCATCCATAGGAACAATATTTAGTCTCTAAATTCTCCATCGACACTTACTAATTTTCAACTTGTTCAAATTTTTACAATATTTGGCATATACCACAATCATGTTTTCTCATACACTTGATTCTAACCTTTGATCCAAACCTCACAATTCACACTGCTACATAATCTCCTTACTATAAAATAAACTCCTTATCAACCATCTTCACATTCACTATCTCTCACAACCTTGATTCTGCTTCGAGATTTTTTCATCATCCTCTCAAGAACTAAATTCATATTCTTCACCTTCTTGAACATGAACTAGATACTCATGATGACCAAACTATTGAAACTTGATTGTGTGTTGCATCAAACTTAATCCTTAGTTATATACATGAGGATTTGATTATCTACTTGAACATCTGATTATTCACAATACTTGAAAGCATGGAACATAAACTATTTGCTATAGACACACCTAGAGTCATTAACCTTGTCTAGGACAACTCTATTACAACTCGCATGCTATACTTGATACTTGGTTGCTTACATGTACATATTATCAATTTGCAATTTATGTTTGTAATAATTGGTACACTTAATCAAACAACTAGTAGAGGATGAAGTACTTGCTCAACAGTTAGTAGAGTACCAAATAACCTACTCAACGATTGGTAGAGGTCATCATGCCTGCTCAACAGTCGGTAGAGGTCCTAACAACCTGCTCAACGACTGGTAGAGGCTATCGCACCTGCACAACAATCGGTAGAGGTTCTTACTCACTGACTGGTAGAGGTCTTGTTCCTGCTCAACAGTTGGACTTATTTTTGAATACATTGTACATTAAAAGATTTAATCACAAGGTTAATTTACATGTGTGTGTGTGTGTGTCTAGAGTTATAGAAGGACACAAAACCTAATGTAAGGTAAATTGGTGATTGTGGTCCGGAACGTAATCATGAATTTATAGGTACGTTAAGGTAGTGTGAAATTCTATCAAGGTTTTTCGGTAGATAACAAATTATAAACTCTAGTTACCTGGTAGTTCATTTAGTCTTTCTATAGTCAATAAACACATTCATTCCCTTTAGGAATTCTAAAACTTAAGTTTAGTGTTTTGCTAGATTCTTATTCTCCTTCCTATTTTAGATCAAGCTAATCCAACCCTTAAAACTCACACACATCAATCCTCTTACCCAAATTATTCGAAACAGTTTATTCTGTTACCTAGAAATTCATATCGTGCCTTAACCCAAATTTTTCAAACCACAATTGCCCTAATTTCTACCCAATCAAACTCAACCCTGTGTTTTTAATAACTTCGGGACGAAGTTCCCAAAAAGTAGGGGAGACTGTAACATCACGAATTTTTCCCCAATTTTTAGTTAATAAAACCACCAATTTACCTAGTATATTTTTCTCTTGACAAATTTTTTCTTACATGAATTCAAAACAATATACATTTTTTAACCACCTTATACTAATATTTAGATAATAAAATCGTTGGTTCTCGTTGTCTTAGTGGGTTTTGAAAATTTTTCGTAAACATTATTAACTAGTATAACCATAATATATATAATAATATAGTTATATATATGAAAAAGGCTTTAAAAAATAAATGTTTGAACCAGGACTCGAACCCGCATCCAAACCAACTCACCATTAAACACAAACCACTGAGCCAAGCGGCCCTTTTGAGGATATATCCGGACACAATTAAACATAACACTTTCCTTGAATAGTCCAGGCAAACAAGAAAGTCAACATTCCGTAACCCATTCAATTGATCCAATACACCGCGTTTTGATCCCTGATTATGGAAGGTTGATGACCGACCGATCATTCCACGTGTACTACACGCTAAAATCACCATTAAAACAAACCAATTATAAGATAATTATGCGTTTATAATTAACCCTAGGTCAAACTTTCCAATCGTGCAACCCGTATGTTTTAGTATAAATTGAACCCTTCGTTTAGACCTAAACTCGCCGATAACAAAACTCTCTCTCTCAATTTCCCCTAAAAACACCTCATAAGCTGCCAATTCGTTCGTGTTTGACTTTTCTGCTGACCGAACATTCTTCATCAATATCTTTCTGGTGATATTTGGACACAAGAGCCACAAATACTCTATATCAAGGGATTTAATTCTAGCACTAAGGTGAGTTTACATAGCCCCTTTTTCTGTTTTACATTTTGGGGTGAAACATGTTTAAATATTTTATACACTATCATTTACTCATTCTTACATTATTGAAACTTGTGATTCAATTACACTATCATTTACTCATTCTATCATTTGACTGTAACAAAAAGACACGGTACAATCATTAACATTGATCAAGCCGCCTGTTTAGATTATAGCGCTATAGGTCTGACAAACCCATCCCCCCGCATAAATTCAGGGATGATCGATAACAGTTACACTTTTACTAACTTGCGAGTTAGGTCTCAGTCGACACAAGGTTTGATTGTACAAAAGACGCATTGTTACATGTTGGACTTATATTCTATCATTACTCATTATTATACTTCAACGATGTTTGCTATACAACATGTTGTCTTCAACTATATGCAAAACCTATGTATTCTCACCAACTATTTATAGTTGACTCCCCATCTTTCCAACTTAACATGTTTCAGGTTTATTTGCTATTGGAAGTTGTACAAGTCTTGGAACACATAGAAGCTTTGGACGTAGTTTATAATAATCAACCTTTGTAATCTTTACTTGTAAGTTGAATTGTAAATTGTTTAATATTATTCAACTTTCATTTAGTACCATGAGCTATTGAACAATCATCACTACGTGACACCTCGATGTTTCCGCCATCGGTTGGGGTGTTACAAAAATGACATATTCCTTTTTATAATACACACATTTTGTCCCTTCATATTAGATTTGTCTATCCCGGGAAGCACCCGGGGGGATAATCTAGTACCATATAAATAAAGGGAAACTTATAATAGAAGCTTGAAGGGAAACTTATAAGGAAGATTAATATAGGACTTGCTGAAAGCACTGAAGAGAACCTTATAGCGGAAGATTAATATAAATTGGCTCTGAATAATTAAATTATTGTTATGACAGATGTTAGAAATATCATTAACATATTTTTCTAGCAACAGACGTTAGGTATAACAAATTATATTTTAGTAAATAATACATTTACATTATTTGAGTTAACAAATTACATATAAAACACTCACAAACCTAAAGAAGATATGCTGATTTCTTCTAACATAACAAACACCAGATGACAATTATGCATCCCATATATGATTACCGAGAGACTTATGGTTTCTCCATAATAAGCCTTCTCTTTAATAAGCTCTGGATAGGGTAATCAAACAATTCAACCACGTTCCCCTACCAACACGTTTTTACATGAGTGTAACAATTTTCCGAGACCATCTATTCCAACCTTATTACAAATCGTGCAGAATACTGGTGTGAAGACATTTAAACATAAAATCATTATACATATGGGATGGAAAATTTGAAATTTAAGAGTGAGAAAATTTCGAATGAGAAAGAGATGGAAAACTAAATAGTAGTTCGTTCTCATTTTATAGATTCAGAATGCTCTTGGTTAATAAAAAATGAAATGACTATAATAAAATAATATTTTTAATAATTTAAGATACTTACTATTATTATTAAATTTCAAAATAATACCAAGGTGAACAAGCTAAGTTTCAAAAAGAATCATGATTTTGACAATCGAGACTGTAAATCTTCTATGGATATATTTTGTTAGAAATCAGGAATCTAGATAATTATTACCTAAATGACAGTTGCTTGTACGCAGACTCTTTAATTCCCAAGGGGTACTGTACAATTTTTTTATTGAGTTACTGTTGGACTGAATAGACGTTTAAACAAAATAGATTCACCAAAAGATCTGTACAGACCATATGAACAGATGCATTAATAGTATATTGCACATGTTAAAATAACTGCAGAATGTTTACAACAGATGTTGACATAGACGTTCTTTACAAATTCTCAACAGAAGACGATAAATTAACTATTTCTAAACCTCAAAAATCACAAACCATAAACATTATAAACATAGTAACAACAATATAATTTAATTAATAAATAATAGAAAAAAAAGATAATACAATTTATATGCCATAAATTGTTCTGCTCGTTCGTTCAAATACATTATTCTAGCTCTGATTATTTGTTCTAGATTAAGATGAAATGTATTCCGCCTAGTGTTACTCATTCTTATCTGATCCAATTCTTTGAGAAAATCAGAATCATTAGTATATACTATCATCAATCTGTGGTATCTGATCTGCGAACCATTATCATAGGACACAAGCACCATTTCATACTCATGAATGTAAAACCAACTTACTACACGATATGGCTGAATCCATTCTTCATCAGCAATTATTTCTTCTAACATTTCCATTAACAACATTTCATCTGAATACCTTAACCTAATGTTCCTACCAACTTCATACATCCTTCTCAAAATTCAAGATCCATTTACGCTATAGTTTCCCTTGATGCATAAACATATTGTGTATTATTATTCATGTACACAATATGTAACAACCCGACCGGTGGGGGCTGGACGTTACGACAGTTTGGTAACAGACTTGCACAATGGAAGCAACGATGACTAATATTTAATGTTTTGATACAAATTCTAATCCAAAAATATAAATACACAACTTAAATAAATAAACTAGTAACTATGCAGGGACGAGACGCGGCGGTCGTCGAAGCAGCTGGCGGGTTGTTATCCACTAATCAATCCAACCTCTACACGTACGTAGCTCTAGAAACTCTAATCCGCGATGCTTATAGCTCGAACCTTCTAACATGATAATCTCTAATTCACACAGGCAAGCGTCTACCTCGTCTTCACGATCATCTAATTGCAGTACCTGAACACATGCTTAAAAGAGTTTGGGTCAGCAATTACGCTGGTGAGTCCGTATAAGTAGTAAAGTGGATCCAAAACAAGTTTATCATTTCAAAACAAGTTTACACAGTTCAACACAGTTTACACAAAGTTCAACACAAGTGATGTACAAGCGACACCTCAACCCTAACATGGACTCTATATACTGCCACTATAGGTCCTGGCAAAATATATGCCGCAATGGTCTTTCACCTTAGTGGAGGGTTTCCCGGGCCCAACGTCCCGGGTCCACCTTGCGTGGGGATTCCCCAAGTAGTACTACCCATATATTAAGTGGCTTACCTCTAAGTTAATGAGTGTCAGTATTATCCGGCAGTCTGTATCTTGTCACATCAAACAGTTTACACAAAACAGTTTACACACACAAGCATGTATTCACCCCAAAACGTTTATAAAACACAAAAAGGGGAGTGGTATACGGAACTCACCTTTGCAACGTATCATTATGCAGTTACATGTCATCCCAAGTCGTGATCCATCTATCATTCTCTGACAACAACCTACTCAAGTTTACAAATATTAGCGCGTGTAACCATGGTTACACGTGTGGATTGCTAGGACCCTTCACCATTATTGTAGATTCTTAGCTTCTATTATCCGCCTACGCATAGGTTCATACACATATGAGTGGTTATCTAATATCTATACTAAATTAAGGGTAGAATTTAGATTACATAATAATTATTTAATTATCCCATTTGAATATTCATTCGACCAATGTACCACGGTTGATCCGGGATTCCATATATCATTATTGTCTCATATCGTTTTTACGCCATACTTCAAATAGTCCTTCCATGAGTTTGATGTAAACCTTATGTCCGTGTCATCTATTCACCAATATCATCAAATATTATATACAATCATATTATATGTTTATTCACCTTGTTAGTGCATATGCCATAGTTTATATAGTCAAGTAGCCTTTTATTCAAATGGTTACTGTATTAGCTTATGGATATATATAAGGTCTTTACATAGTCAAATAAAATCGGGTCAAGTTCACGAGTTCGTCGCGGTCCACACGTGTCACACATGAATATAGATTCAACTATTCGAAATGTCCCTAGTTCATGGTTATACCTCTTATCGTTTCTTCCTGCGTAAATTAGTTGCCTTGTCCGTTGACCAGATTTGACTCGGTTGACCGAGTCAACTGTGTTGACTTGGGTCTTTGACTCGATCCTCTTCATTATTCAGTCATCACCCATTGACCTTACAAGCTCTAACCATCAAATATAACCCTTCTAACCTTCATACCTGCACATTAATGCTTATACCTATTACTGTTACTTGTTCTAACCTTAAAGAGAACCATCATTTAACAGTCTCAATACTCAACAACACCTTTAGCTTAACTATTAACAATGGACAAAAATCAAGATCTAGTCACTTACCGGGTTCAACATCAATAACCTATTATTGTCGGAAAGCATCCTCTGAAACCCTAGACTACCGCCACCGTCGCCTACCTTCTGGCTCCACTGTGCTCCTCCGTCTCAGCAACCGGTTACCAATACAACCACTAATCTTTAACAGATCCTAATCGGGACTACCATCATCCTTAATTATCATTTTGTGAACCTTACTTTAGTTGTGTGTATTTATCCTCAATTGAACCCTTCTTGACCCCTAACCCTTGTCTCCTCTGTTGTGCCAATAGAACTACCATTATTATTCTGTTTAACCGTGACCAACCCCACCGCCTAAACCACTAACGCCGACCGATTGAAGATCCGGGCCGGTCTTCCCTCTCTCTGTTTCCTCTATTCCTTCTTCCTCTCTCTGGTCTGTATCTCTCTCTCTCTCTCTCTCTACAAAGGATTAGTGTGGGTGTTGGTGTGAGGTGGTTAAGAGGTGGGGATGGTTGTTGTAGTTGGTGCCGCCATGGTCTTGCCGGAGCTCCGCCTTGCTCCGCCGTGAATAGTCACCGGGATTCCACCAATTTCTCTCTATCTCCCTCCTGTATCTCACTTATTGCCATAGTGTGTGTGTTGCGTGAACCTTCATCAGGGAAAAGGATTGAGTAGGTTGGAGGTATTTAAATGAGTTTGTGGTTGATGGTTTTTAACAAAACCATCAACTACAAATGGTTTAATGTAGTGTGTTGTTAAAGGATGGGGAGGACAAGTGTCCTCCCTATGACTCACCATGTGGGGTCTTCGGGTGGGTTCGTTAACGGGTGTCGGTTCGGTCTCGCGTCGCGTATTGGTTCGGTTACGTAACACACCCTCGTTAAAAGTAATTTTGTAACTCACCGGTTCAGCTTCGTAATTATTTTATTGTTCATTAAAATACTTTTAGACGCAAAAAAATTTGGGCCCTAGGACCGGGGTGTTACACAATATAACGGTAACTCTGTATTGAAAATTCCAGTGTATAATTTGCTCCCATTTTGAATGATTTTTTTGTAGACGTCTGATCGATATATTATTTGATCAGATTGATAATTAGAATCCATAAACACATTTCTTAAACACAGATAAAATACCGCGTGAGTTTAATAAACCGAGTTTTCAAGGTTGTCATTATTTATGTCACTCGAGACTCTTAATATTC
>JAUTDX010001078.1:0-105609 GCA_030844895.1 Ambrosia x helenae | reverse complement strand
TGTAAGCACATCCCTCATGTGTGCCTACATATAATTAATAAGAAAAACACGAGGATTACATACTATTCTTTCTTATGTGTAGTGTGTTGAAGTAATAAAGTCAAAATAACAAATCAAATAAGAAGTCAAGGAAGTTCAGGGACTGGAACTTAGTTTCTTCTAAGTCGAGGGGCCAATTATGTACTAAGCTCTTAAAGTTTGAAATTCTGGATTAGGTTAAATAGGGCTCATAGATTTCATTTGGTTTATCCTATCTTGTTAATAATCTGTCAATTACTTGCTTGTTTGTAATCATTTCATGTTTCAATAAAGATTGGTTAATCGTTTGAGTCCTAAATTAATTTATTCGTAGCAAAACTATTTGTAGAGTTTGGAGATGGTGTGATACAACAAACTTTTCCCATATCCAAAACAAAACTTTAGAAATATGTATGTAGACTTTACTAATCTGTTCGTCAAGATAGACCAAATAAATTTGTCAATATCTACTTAGCACATCACATCGTACTTTGTCAATTTAATCCTACATCTCTCTTCATGTCCAAACTAGTAATATTCGTCTTTCTAAAAATTATAAAGAAAAGCTGATAATGATATGTGATACTCTTTAAGAAAAATAGTTGTAAACAATGTATAGATTACTTTGTTTATCCAGAAAACGTGATCTTTACAGCTAAATATACTGTTTTAAGTATATTTTATTTGCCGTTAAAAAAAGTTTACTTATATTTTAACTGTCATTTGACTTCAGATTCAAACCTAAACGAAAGATCGCAATATTAAATATTACATTAAGGATAAGGAAGGACGATCTAATCTTTTAAATAATAGTTAAAGCCGACCAGAATAGTTATACATCTTTATCTTTTCCTTGATTGCAGTGATAATTTAATTAATTTGGCTAACTAATGGAATTAATTCGGATCGAAGCAAAGCATGCAATAATCAAAACGTGTGTGGTTTAAAATATTTTTTATTCACATTTGGTGTTTCTTCGAAACTACCAATATCAAAATACATATAAATATTCTATAGTATTAGTGGGTCATATAATAATGTTGGTGTGTGTATCATCATCCTCGTACACAAGTAAAAAATAAATAAAATAAAATAGTGTTTCAATACGTGATTTTTAAACGATAATGATAAAGAAATACAAGTAAATAGCCAAAACAGTCATTGTGGTTTTTGGGTCGGGTCATTTTGGGTTCAGCTTAAAACTAAAATAATTATTTAAATAGTCCCTTGAGTTTGACGAAATAGGCCAAAACAGTCTAATTCGCTAACGGTGTTAACTCAACCTTGTTAAGTCAAGGGCAAAATCGTCAATTTACCTTCTGACTTAAGTTAAATAAAAAAAAACCTCTGTCTTTTTTCTCCTTCTTTCTCACATCTCTCTTCAATACAGCAAACAACCTCACCTCACACATTACTAACTTATCGTTCTGGCATCCAAAATCCGGTTTCATTCTCAATCTACCCTGCCTCCCTCAAACGGAAAAAAAACGAAGACTATAAACATGTAACAATCCGGTGTGGTGGCAGTGAGGATTGAAGGCGTCGATGCTGAACTTCATGGCAACGGATCTGATGGTGGTTATAGGAGGTGAGGGGGCAACAGATCTAGTGGTGTTTTATGGGGGTGGTGAGGTGGACCGTTTGTTCCGGTGGTGGGGATGTATGGGGTCGTTTCTCGTGGTGGTTGGGGGGGGGGGGGGGGGGGGGGAAAGGGGCAGACGAACTTGGTGGTGTTTCTTGGGGTTGGGGAATTCAGTATGCGTACTTTTCACATCTATTGCTCTTCAGATTAATGCCAATGATGATAAGTCATCCTTAACAATTGAAAGCAACATTCTTGATGTGGTTCAGATGAACTCTACCATGGCTTATTTAAGCCAAAGTGTTTGGTAAGTTCAGTTTAGCATATACAGTACTATACAGTTTCTTGTTGCGATTACAAAGTTTGAAATGTTTTTCATAGGTTATTGATGAAATTGATGGAGCTCTTGGTGATGGAAAAGGTGTAGTCGATGTAATTTTGAAACTGGTAAGTTTTGCCTTTTCTTGACCTAATACAGTAATACACATATTAACTATGGACGGTACTATGAAAAAAGAGAATTTGGTCACACATATTGCTTATTGTTGTATAGTGTAGTTATGTATTCTTTGGAATAGTTTTAGTTGTGCAACTTATGCTAATATTCATAATAGTCAACAATGTTTTAAAAAGGATTATGGTGGTAATGGTGGTGAAAGGTGATGAGATGGTGGGTGATGAGCAGGTTTCAGGTTGGTGGGTGGGTGGATGGTGGTGGTGAAAGGTGAAGATGGTAGTGGGTGGTATAGATTGAAGAAGATGGGTCTCACTTAAGTTTTTAAATATTAATTATATGTTTCTTGGATTCTTTATATATATATATATATATATATATATATATATATATAGGGGAAAGTTAATTTGAGAACACCTATATTTCGTGCGAACCGTGAGAACGGCATCTAAAACCATTCAAATTCAAAATTTCTTTTTACATTTATCTTTATTACTAAAATACAATCCCAAAAACACAATTTACGTGTAAAAATTCAAACGTATACGAAAAAAAATTGTTTTTACACATGTGTAAATTTACTGTTTATACATGTGTAAACTGTTTCATTTACACATGTGTAAAAAGTTAATTTGAAAGTGTTTTTTGCAAGAAAAGATGAATTGTTTGAAAAGAACATTTATTTATTAATGTTGTATTTTGATTATAATGAGGTTTGTATTAAAAAAAATTTGATTTTGATTGATTTTTTTACTTGTTCTCACGGTTCTCACAATATTTAGCGTTCTCAAGATAACCCTCCCCTATATATATATATATTATATATATATATATAGGTGAGGTTCCTGTACAAAGTGCATTTTTCGTACAAAGTGTGAGAATTCTATATAGACATTGTGTTTTAAATTTTAGGCAGGATGTTTTATGTTCCTTTGGCATAGTATTATATAGAAAGACACAAAAATTAACAATTTAAAACACTAATTAATGTATTCTCGACATGCAATCTAAAACACCATACGAAAAAAGTAATCAGTGTGTTTTAAATTTAATGTCTATAATGCATTTGATTATGTTTTAAATTGTAACGTTTGGTGCTTTTCTATATAAATCAATGCAAAAGGAATAAAAAACATTATAGCCAAACTTTAAAACACAATGACTATATAGACTTCTCACACTTTGTACGAAAAATTGTACTTTGTACAGGAACCTATACCTATATATATATATATATATATATATATATATATATATATATATATATATATATATATATATATATAAGAATAGTGGTGGAACACATAACACTTGGTGAGGCCATTTCACCGATTGATTTCTCTTTAAAAGTCTTTTTCTTTCTTATGTGTATGACACATGCGATCCCCCCCACCTTCCCCACACAATTTTTAAAGTTAGTAACTTTTATATACGACATTTAAAAAAAACAAAATTACACCAAATTAACGAATGTCTATAATGCATTTGATTATGTTTTAAATTGTAACGTTTGGTGCTTTTCTATATAAATCAATGCAAAAGGAATAAAAAACATTATAGCCAAACTTTAAAACACAATGACTATATAGACTTCTCACACTTTGTACGAAAAATGTACTTTGTACAGGAACCTATACCTATATATATATATATATATATATATATATATATATATATAAGAATAGTGGTGGAACACATAACACTTGGTGAGGCCATTTCACCGATTGATTTCTCTTTAAAAGTCTTTTTCTTTCTTATGTGTATGACACATGCGATCCCCCCCACCTTCCCCACACAATTTTTAAAGTTAGTAACTTTTATATACGACATTTAAAAAAAACAAAATTACACCAAATTAACGAATGTTTCTATTATTTTTTCAACGAGTACCATAGTTGCTACAAAAAGGAAGAAAAAAAAGACGACTTTTTTTAGTTCATACATAAGAAAAAAACATAATGTGTTCAGGTAATCCATTAATCATGTCTAGGCAAGTCATTAATCATGTTAAGATAATATATATGCTTTTGAACCTACTATCACATATAAGAATCAGCTAAGTACATATATATTCACAGATGTAGTCAGTTTGGTAAAAAAAACTATTTTTTTTTATTTTGTATTTTGATTGGTGTTGCTAGGAACATTGATTACAAAGGTTTTTGGGTCGGTTAGATGTAGCCTATGATTCTTAGACACCAGGTAAATCTCTAGCTGATAAGTGATAATTAATCATCCCACCATGCACACCTCTTAAATCAATCATTATCATGAGTTCATGACATATCACTTAATACAAATTTGGTTGTTTTTTTTCATATTCACATCACAGCTTTAGAATGTTTGAGAAAGTGACAAAGTTGTACAGAGACTTCACTCGAGCAAGATTTGCACACGTAAAACTAGAAGTGGGTCCCCCAACTTGTTATTATGTGAACAATTAGGTTGCTTTAATTTGTTACTAGATATACCCCGGGAACGTCCCGGGGTTGAGAAATCTAATATGACATATCAATTTTACATATGAAATATAATGATGCACTTTACAGTTACATGCATGAAAACTTCGGGTAGCACCTAACCTAAAACAATTAACAATGTATCTCCAATGTTAACGCCTAACCTTAAACAATGTATAACTCTAATATTAATACATAACCTAAAACAATGTACAACTCCAATGCTAACATATGTTGAAAATAGAATTCATATTTATTGATTTGAACATAATTAGTGACTTGCCTATACATGATTAATGAATTATCTGAACATTTTGTGTTTTTTTTTCTTGCATGAAAAAAACCCCACAAAAAATAGTCATTTTTTTCTCTGTTTTTTATATAGCACTATGATCCTCGTTGGAAAAAATAATACAACATTCGTTAATTTGGTGTAATTTTTTGCTTTAAAAAATCTCTTATATAAAAGATATTAACGTTTAAAAATTATGGGAGGAAACATGAGAGAGAAAAATCCCTTTTTTATTTTTTTCCTACAATCAATTAATGTCACATGACACACTCAACGAGGAGGATGCCCCATTTGAGTGTCATGTGAGATTTATTGCTTTCAGATAGATTTAGTTTAAACAATTTAAATGGGAATGTGTTTATAGACTTGTCCAATAAATCAAATAAAGTTTTAGAGCTAAACTACTTGTTTATATGTATCTTTGATATGAGAAACAATAAAAACAAGTTGTTAGAACTTAATCGATACATAAAAAAGTTTGATGGACTTAACCACAGGTTATAAGTCGTAACGTTCTTGTGATGTTTATAGGATAACATACCATTGCAAGGAAAACCAAAATTTATGGGTTGAATATTCAAGTAGAAAAGCTCTGATTGCTAAGATTCAACAAAAAAAAGTTGCAAGAGAATTTTATGGACAAGAACTCCATTTTATTGAACTCGTGGTTACACTTATGACATTGACGGAGCCTGAATTGCATTGTTGATAAAATCAGTGAGGACAGATGTTGTAATTAAACTATGAAATTGAATCAAGAACAATAATCAAAAGCTTCGGGTTTTATTATTGATGAAACGAAAGAAGAAAATACAATGAATTGAAAAGTAATCGACTAATCTAAGTTTGTGAATCAATCACCTACTTATAACCCTAACTCCTAAATCAGTCGTTAAAGTCTGTTACAACTTTCAGTTTGAACACAAATCAACCCTCAAGTTACCAGACTTTACATTATTAACTCGAAACTAAACAAAGCAGGAAATGAATTATGAAACTTGTCACAACCGGTCCCTCAACTTTTCTTGACCAGTTTGACTTATTGTTTGACCCATGATTTTGGCACATATATCTAACAATCTCCACCTTGTGTCACAATCATGACCAGTCCCACTTGCTAACCTTCCAAATAAGCTTTGAACCTTGTTTCATCCACTGATTTCATCACCAAACCAGTCAAACACATAACATTATGAATCTGGACCATTTTGCCCTTCACCAAAGCTTCTGTTAACATACATTGAACCACTTCTGCACAATGCAAACTTGACCCATGTTCCAACTTGCAATCACAACCTTCAATTTGAACATAATAGTCTTCAATACAGCAAACATCATCCATCACATCTGCACATTTAATACCAGCCCCATTCTTGATTAAAATGTCCCTGGTATCAGACCCTTTTATCATTAACCAAGTGTTTTCCTTCCATAATGAACATATCTTACCATCCATCATTTTCCATAACTTGGTCAACTCAGCTGTTAATTCAGACCCTTTACAACAGTCTAAACTCTGCACAGCTACATTCTTTGTCCTGTCCCTTTCATAACAAGACCTTTCACTGCAACAGCAATCTCTGATTACCCGAACATCTTTTTCTGTAATCTCACCAGGTTGCAGCTCCACCTTAATCTGAACTATCTCCACCTCAGTCCAAAACTTATCTCCCCATAGCATCAATTTGCTACCATTTAATCTTGGCTTCACACCCTCTAGTCCTTTTATCCTGCCCATCTTTACATCTTCAGGATCTCTCAAGAACAACCATCCTCCTGCTCTTGAACTCATAAAATCTACCTAACTAGAACACTCATGCACACTTAAGCCAAATATCCTCTCATCCTTTTCCAGAAATACCCTTCTAGAAAAACCATCTTTATTAACCAAAAGATTACCATGTTCTCCTCCTAGAATCCATCCCATTGCTATATCATACACATCATCATGAACAAATGATTCTTCCACCTTAGAAACACCGTGAACATTATCCATCACACACAACTCTAAGATACTATCCTGTACCACATTAAAACACTTCTGTTTACAAGATCCAATCAACCACTGCTCATCACTATGACAACTGGACTCTATCTCTTGAGGCTACATCACAAACCCATCAAGAACATAAACATCACTCTTTTGTCTAGTTCCTGACAATACTATCATGTGTTCTTTCATAACAATGGCTTTACCATCCTTAAGAACCACATGACAACCCTCTTTTTCAAGACAACCTAATGACAACACACTCCTTTTAAAATATGGTACATACCTCACACTGTGTACATTCACCAACAAACCACTGGCCATTGATCCTATACCCATGACCTTACAAACTATGCCATCAGCAACCTTGACTTTACCAAAGTCTCCATACTTCAAATTTCTGAAGTACCCTTGATCATATGTTATACCAAATGATCCTCCTGAATCCATAATCCACCTTTCTGAACAGATTTTTTCACTGATCACCACAAGAACATCAGATTCATCACACTCTTCTGATGAACCATCATCTTGTTGCCTATGATTATCAAACCTCTGTTTACCTTTTCTTTTCTTCAATTCAGGACAGTCCCTCTTCAAATGATCTTCTGGGTGACAAATAAAACACCTTCTATTGAATCTTGATTCTCCTCTAAACCTTGAACTTTTCTGATCAGTTTTTCCTCTCACCTATAGTCCTTCTCCACATTCTTCTTTAGGTTCAAACCTCCCCTTCAATTCTCTTGAATTCAAGGTTGCTAAGACTTCTTCCATGGTAAGAGTGTCTCTTCCATACATCAGAGTATCCACAAAGTGTTCAAAACTCTGTGGAAGTGATGTCAAGAACAGAATAACCTGATCTTGATTATCAATAGTTACTTCTAAATTCTCAAGATCCAACACCAGTTTGTTAAATTCATCTGTATGGTCTTCAATTGACTTCCCTGGTGTCATCTGAAAAGTGTACAACCTTTTTTTCAAATACAGTCGATTAGCCAAGGATTTGATCATGTAGAGACTCTCTAACTTGGCCCAAACCCCTGCTGCAGACTGTTCTTTTGACACCTCTCTCAAGACCCTGTCACCCAAACTCAAAACTATAGCACTGTGGGCTTTCTCCAAGATATCTTTCTTCTCTTTATCAGATAATCCACCAGGCAACTTGGCTTCTCCTAATAATGCATCTACAACACCCTGATGAACAAGAAGAGCCCTCATCTTCAATCTCCACAGGCTAAAATCATTCTTCCCATCAAACTTCTCCAACTCGAATTTTGTTGTCACCATTCTTGATCTTAATTGCGGATAACAAACTCCAATTTCACAGATTTGAGCAACTTGGCTCTGATACCAATTGTTGTAATTAAACTATGAAATTGAATCAAGAACAATAATCAAAAGCTTCGGGTTTTATTATTGATGAAACGAAAGAAGAAAATACAATGAATTGAAAAGTAATCGACTAGTCTAAGTTTGTAAATCAATCACCTACTTATAACCCTAACTCCTAAACCAGTCGTTAAAGTCTGTTACAACTTTCAGTTTGAACACAAATCAACCCTCAAGTTACCAGACTTTACATTATTAACCAGTAACTAAACAAAGCAGGAAATAAACTATGAAACGTGTCACAACTGGTCCCTCAACTTTTCTTGACCAGTTTGACTTATTGTTTGACCCATGATTTTGACACATATATCTAACAACAGAGTCAATACATATAAAATCTCTGGATTTTTTAGTAAAAAAATAAACCAAGAAAAAAAAAACGGGAGGGGTGGCCTCTTAAAAGCTCTGCCAATGATTGTTGACGAACTCATTGAACAGACCGGAGGTAGTCAGCGTGAGTGGGCATGAGGTTAGTGACTGACCATGCATTTATTAGGGTAGGGTTTCGTTTGCGAAATCGACTAGCTTTATGTTTGATTTAATTTTCAGATCGGCCAACTCACACGCGCTCTACACCTACTCTTATTAGATATACAGATTTTTACTCAATATGGGAGTTGACCCTCACCACATACATTTGTAACTTTGGGTTTGTTGTTTGAGTACGACTCAATCAGGTTATTAGACATGACTCGTGAGTCATCGATACTTAATCTGAATTATGAAGCCCGTCTGAAGCCCACATGAGAAATGGCCATATGACTTTAGGCATGAGCCCATTACTGAATTGCTTATTAAATAAAAGCCCAAATTTGTTTGATGTAAAAAATACTAATCGAATTTCTGGGTTGATTCTGTTCAAAATTCATGGGCACGTACTTGATTCAAAAAGTGAACTTAGATTTCAGTTCGGATAAGGAGCCGGTTTGTTCGAATTTGCTAAAGTACCGCCATGGTTTGGTCAGAGATGTTCTATGGGATGTGCTTCGAAGTGCGGGGGTCTCAGCCAAGAAAGAAGCACCGGTCAATTTTCTGACTGATCCGCGGGAGGGGAGATCTACCTTGCGTCCTGCGGATGTTCTAGTGTTTGGATGGGTTGGGGGCAAACATGCTTGTGTTGACCTGACAGGGGTTTCCCCCTTAGTAGGTTTGCGAGACAACGGCTTTGTACCGGGGCAGACAATTTTGAGGGCAGAAGCTAAGAAGGTCGCTAAGCACGAAGCAACCTGTTTAGAGAATCAACATGTGTTCCTGCCATTTGCTTTTGACACATTTGGATCTCTGGCCCATGAGGCAGTACGGATTCTGAAACGAGTGCAGAAGGTGGTCCACAGTGACTCGCAGAGCCCTGAGAACCAAGGGTTTGTGTTTAGCAGGGTAGACTTTGCGATTCAAAAGGGGGATAGCGGCGCAGCTTGTTGCCCGCTTACTCACCATATAAATGTAACTTGTTTTGTCTTAGTATGAAATTGAAGAGGCATAAGCAATTATGCCGCAGCCCAATATGGTAAGGCTCGGACGTAGTACAATGATAGGTCAATATAGACCGAAGCATAAGCAAGTACAGTACTCGGACGTAGGTCAATATAGACCGAAGCATAGTACAATGATAGTCCGAAATATAGTACAAAGCTTTGTTGACCACTATAAATACCCTCATTAAAGTACAAGAAACACACGAATGCTCTCACTCCGCACCACACTTTCTCTCTCTACTTTCTCTCACTAAATAAATACTTATCCTCACGCCGGAGGGTGGTTACAGAGAGGCCCTCCCTCCTCCTCTGTAACGAGCCTAACGGTTTGTTGACTTGTGCAGGCTTTAGCTCAGGTCAGAGACAACCCAGATCCAGTTCCTTCGGCCATACCTAGTACCGCACTTCAGGTTCGGCCACTTTTTGGATCTTCAATTGGCGCCATCCGTTTGTACAACCGTTTTCTATAATCCTCAAGGTTTAAGATATCGACGGTTTTTCCCATGGCGGCTTCATCTGAAGGATTCATCATTGAAGACGTAACACACACTGAACCTGACGCTGAGGTCACTGCTGTCACGACCTCTATGGTTACTGTCTCGTCCGTAGGACTCCTTAACACGGACGGGCGTTCCATGTCGTTACAAGGTTCGGTGGACAATACCACTCTCAAAAATCAAGATAATAACCTGGAATTTGACAAGGACTTCCTTTCAAGAAACCGTGACTTTTTATTGCAACTAAAGACACAACAGGAGAAGGAAGCTATGCTCAAAAGTGTACAGGTAAACTTATTTTCCACTGATGGACCACAGGCGTCCTCTGGACCTACTGCAGGTTTGGCCTCACAAACCACTTACTCCACTGTGGTCACCACTCCCAACTTTGCCGCCGCGCAAGGCAGTTCTCTCCCTACGGGTTACCGAACCATAACCCATCCGGTCACTCCTTTAACTGAGAAACCAGTCACCACTTCCGCAGAAGATGATCTGACCGCCCCATATCGACCGGCCTATATGGCCGCCTACTCCAAGTTTGCTCCCCGAATAGCCAGCGCCCCCCTACCAGCAAAACTTAAAATGCCTATAACGGTAAAAAAGTATGATGGTACTACAGATCCTGATGATCATGTTTTCGATTTTGACGGAGCAGCAGAAATCGAACTGTGGCCCATGCCTGCATGGTGCCACATGTTTGCTCAAACTCTCACCGGGGCAGCTAGGGTTTGGTTTGACGGGCTGCAGCCCGGAGAAATAGCCAACTGGACCGAACTTCGCCGAGTGTTCTTGCAAAACTTTTCACAGCAGAGGCGATGTTCGAAAGACATCACAGAAGTGCATAACATTCGGAGGAAAGACGGAGAGACGTTGGAAAGATTCATTGACAGGTTTAGTAAGGAAAGCATGCAGATCAGTGGCGCAGTGGATCAGCTGCGGATATCAGGGTTTTGCCACGGTGTTCGTAATAACCAGTTGGTAGAGAAGTTACATGAAGATCTCCCGAAGACTATGGAAGTATTAATGGAGCGGGCACGAGCTTTCGCTCGTGGAAAAAATGCTTGCAGCCAGACATATGATAACGAATATCGTTCCACTTCCAGAAACAACTCCTGGAAAAAGGGGTCGGGGGCTCCAAGTGCAGATCGCGGAAACTCATGGGGAAAAAGTAGGCCGCAGCCTTACTCCAGGAGCGAAAAGAGTTCTGTTAGCCGAAGCACTCCCTCATACAGGGGAGGAGGTTACTCCGAACTTCTAAAGACCCCCAGTGAAATACTTAGCACAGAAAATATCGATTTTCCTAAACCACCGCGGCAGAAGCCCACGTCCGACAAACACACTAAAAAGTACTGTGACTATCATCGGGCTAGGGGTCACGACACTGATGAATGTTGGTCTTTAAAGCAAGAAATTGAAAAAGCCCTAAAAGCTGGGAAGCTGGCACATTTAGTAAAAGATATCAAGGAAGGCAAAGCCAGTACCACTCATATCGCCAACCCCAATGATCAGGCCGGGATCCACATGATCCGTACCTTAGCCAAGCAAGGAACAAAAAGAAGCAGTGATCACGTCGCAGCATGGATGTCACAGCCCATAGCATTTCCATCTGTTTCACCCGATGATTATAAAGAAGGTCCAATTATAATCTCCGGGATCGTAGCAGGACACAAGATACACCGAATATACGTTGACGGAGGAAGCGCCTCGGAAATCATGTACCTCCAGTGCTTCCAACAGTTAGCCGAGGCTTCCCAGCAAAAGTTGATTCCTGTCTCCATGCCTCTGATAAGTTTCTCTGGGGAAATAGTACAGCCAGTAGGACAACTCTCCTTACCCGTAACATTTGGTTCCGGAGCCTGCTACAGAACGGTCATACTGACCTTTCTAGTAGTAGGATCTAGATCGGTACACAATGTTATTTTAGGGCGGCCGGCAATGAAAGCCTTCGGGATGGTAACATCTACCATACATGGTGCTTTAAAATTCCCAACCGAGCAAGGTATTGCGACCCTTGAGTCAGAAGCAGGGCTCTCCATTTCTGAAATCCGACAATCCTCGGACGTGGCAAGGGATCCGGACGACCCAGGAAATTCCGGTTCAACCTTAACTGAAAAGTGGTCGATCCACCCGAGGTTTCCGGAACAAAAAATCTTAGTTGGGGCACAGCTTCCAACCTTAGCTCGGGAAGCACTATGGAAGTTGCTCTCTAACTCTCTGGATGTTTTCGCCTGGGAAAACTCGGATATGACAGGGGTACCAAGGTCGTTGGCCGAGCATAGGTTAAACACGTATCCCGGTGTTAAACCGGTGGCTCAGAAGAAAAGGAGCATGGCTCCGGATCGTGTAAAGGCTATTGCGGACGATGTTCAAAACTTATTAAAGGCCGGCATAATCCGCGAGGTACGGTACCAGACATGGGTAGCCAATCCCGTCCTAGTAAAGAAGCATGATGGGGCCTGGAGAATGTGTGTGGATTTCAAGGATCTCAATAACGCATGCCCAAAAGATTGCTATCCCCTACCAGAGATCGATATGAAGGTTGATGCCGTAGCAGGTTTCAGATTAAAGTGTTTCCTTGATGCCTATAAAGGGTATCATCAAATTCAAATGGCCGAAGCCGATGAAGATAAAACAGCGTTTGTCACCAACGGCGGTTTGTATTGTTACACAAAAATGCCGTTTGGTCTAAAAAATGCTGGAGCCACATACCAAAGATTGATGGACGCAGCATTCAAAAATCAGATAGGAAGGAATTTGGAAGTCTATGTGGATGATGTTGTCATCAAAAGTGTCACGGAAGATACAATGATAAAAGACATTGCCGAAACATTTGAAAAGCTACGAGAGATAAACATGAAGCTAAATCCCAAAAAATGTTCCTTCGGCCTGGAAGAAGGAAAGTTCTTAGGGGTCCTGATGGCTCGAGATGGAATCAGGGCTAACCCAGAAAAGGTCGAGGCTGTGCTAAAAATGAAGCCACCTTGCTGCCTGAAGGAGATGCAGTCCCTAAATGGACGACTGGTAGCCCTGCACCGATTCCTTGCCAAAGCTGCAGAAAGAACGTTGCCATTCATGAATGTCTTAAAGAAAAGTTTGGGAAAAGAGCAATTCGAGTGGACGACCGAGGCTGATGTCGCCTTTGAAGAACTTAAGAAATGCTTGATGAACCTCCCCACTCTAACCGCACCAGAACCAGGAGAGACACTCACGGTATATCTCTCTGCTTCGGAAGGTGCTATTAGTGCCGTTCTTGTCATCACCAGAGGAACAGTGCAACACCCGGTTTATTACATCAGCCGCGCTCTCCGAGAGTACGAGGTACGGTATCCAATCTTGGAAAAATTAGCTCTCGCGCTTGTGCATGCCTCCAGAAGACTCCGAAGATACTTTCAGGCATTCAATATCGAAGTACAATCCGAACAACCAATTCTACGGATCCTCCGTAAGCCAGAAGCCTCCGGTCGAATGACCAAATGGGCCATTGAGCTTGGAGCCTTTGACATTACATACAAGACCAGAGGACCGGTGAAAGGACAAGCAGTGGCCGACTTCCTAGTAGAAATCCCAGTAACAGCTGAAGCCGAATCCCAGAACGTCCCAGCATCTACTTGGCACTTATACACCGATGGAGCTTCAGGATCCGAAGGCTCCGGTGCCGGGATGGTCCTAAAAGAGGCCGAGGGGCAAGAACTACTGTATGCCATACGGCTGGACTTCAAAAGCTCCAACAATGAGGCCGAGTATGAAGCACTCATAGCTGGGCTTCGTTTAGCCATCAAAGTTGGTGCCAAAAAGGTACAAAAACTTGAAAATAACTCCCTGCTACATGCAAAGTTCACTTTAAATCTTAAAAATAAAAAATGTCCTACGTACTGCAGGTCATCTCCCATGTTGACTCGTTACTGGTGACTAATCAGATATCCGGAGAATATGAGGCAAAAGATGCCAGCATGATTCTTTATCTAGCTGAGGTATGGGTTTTCACCTAACAACCCTCAGCCACGGATGTCAAACAAACCAGAAAACGACTAACATGATACTTTGAAAAAACGCAGGCTAAAAAGCTGATGGAGCAGTTCGAAGCATGTCAAGTGGTGCACATACCAGGAAGCAAAAACAAAAGGGCCGATGCTCTGAGTAAGCTAGCCGCATCCACCGTTGACATCACGAAGCAAGAAGTACACTTGGAAGCTCTACAAAGCCCGTCTGTCAAGACAACTGATGTACTGGCGATACGTGCGGCATCGGACAACTGGATGACTCCAATAGTCCAATATCTTCTACATGACACCGTCCCAGAGGATAGAGCAAAAGCAAGAAAGTTAAAAGTTAAAGCTCTCCAATACCAGCTAGTCGATGGTCAGTTATATCGAAAAACATTCTTGGGACCGCTCCTTAAATGCGTTGACCTGGACGAAGCCTCTTATATTATTCAAGAAATTCACCAAGGTATATGTGGCATACATGCAGGTCCAAGAATGGTGGTAGCAAAAGTCATGAACGCCGGATACTTTTGGCCGGGGATGCATAATAGCGCCGTCACCGAGCTTCAAAAATGTGAAGAATGCCAGAGGCATGCACCCGTCAGCCTTCGAGCCAAAAATAACCTCATCCCAGTAACCGCGGCCTGGCCATTCCAACAATGGGGAATCGATATCGTGGGACCATTCCCGAAATCAACCGGAGGCATGAAATTCTTGCTCGTAGCCGTAGATTACTTTACAAAGTGGGTAGAAGCTCGTCCTTTGTCAAAGATATCCGGGAAAGAGGTAAAGAAGTTTGTATGGGAACAAATTGTTTGCCGTTTCGGTCTACCACAAACTATCATCAGCGACAATGGGACACAATTCGCAAACAATCCCTTTAAGAAATGGTGCCAGGACCTCCACATCCAACAATCATTTGCTTCGGTGGCCCATCCGCAGGCAAATGGTCAAGTAGAAAGAATAAATAGAAGCTTGGTAGAAGGGATAAAGAAGCGCCTGGGACGAAAAAGGAGCGGCTGGGTGGATGAACTTCCTAATGTCTTATGGGCTCACCGAACCCACACCAAGACAAGCACAGGAGAAACCCCCTTCAGTTTAACTTACGGAACCGAGGCTGTGATCCCCGTGGAGATCGGTTCTCCATCCCTAAGAGTCCAGCACATCAGCAACAATGAGCAAGAGCTCCGGATGAACCTTGATCTACTTGATGAAAGAAGAGAAGCCGCAGCCATAAAAGAAGCTCGGTACAAGCAAGAGCTAGAAAAATTTTACAACTCAAGGGTAAAAGAAATCCGTTTCAGGCCCGGAGACTACGTGTTCCGGAACAATCAAGCTAGCGGGGTAGAGAAAGGAAAGATGGCCGCTTCATGGGAAGGACCATACGTAATCAAGTCAGCTGGGGGAAAAGGCGCCTACACCCTCCAGACCCTAGATGGGAGGAACGTACCCCGCACCTGGAATGGTATTCACCTAAAAAGGTGCTTCATGTGAGCAACAACCAGCAACTCTCTATTTAGTTTCTTTTTACATTGTAATGTGAGATGTGCCATTCCTCACCTTTTTTTTTTTTTTTTTTATTATTTTCCTTGTTATCATACGGGATGAGACATGCCCCGTTAGGAAAGTATGAAATAAAATGCTGGTTTGTTTAAAATATTCTAAGGTGCAAATGTAAGTCGGGGCTCATAACAGAGTCCGACACACCAAAACCACGTGGTACACAAGGTTATAAAAAGGAGTAGCAATAGGGTTCGGCCCAAAGTGGACAATTTTTGGTCCGACCTTAAACTAACCTAAAACCAAGCACCTTTACAAAACTCATAAGATATACAAAAGGGGTTAGCTCGGACTTCTAGAACGCAGCATGGATAATAGCTGCGTCCCAGAAAAGAGGACCCCATAAACCATGGTTATCTAACAATACGTAACGTAGCCTAAAGATATGTGGACGCACTATCCAACAGGCTACGAGCTTTCACCTCTTATACTTAGAAAAAATAAAAATAACAAAAAGACATAGCATATCACAAACGGTCATAAAAAGGCCGCAGCATTCCCCAGACCTATATAGGTCGAGGGCTTAACCTGTATTAAAAAAAGCCGAACCTCATCAAGAGATTCGGGTACGGTGGAACTTGTCTTAAAAATTACAAACCATGCCGGACCACATAAGGGCCCGGATCAAACAAACACAAACAAAATTTAAACAGGAAAATTAAGAAATATCCTTCTTCATTTCTTCAAAAGCTTCGGGAAGGGATTCTGGGGCCCGGTCACTTGATCGACTAACTTGGCAACCTTGGGAAAGACAAGCTTATCATAGGCTTGAGCCGCGGCAGTTAGCTCATCAGCAGCGGAGTGCTTGATCAGTGGCATCTCCGCCAAAGGGATGCCCTTCGCCGACGCAGCATATCCAGCTCTCACGCCAACATTAAAACCCATGGCATTCATGGCGTTGTTAACGTCGCTTACAGCCTTCTTCATCACCGGCCCTTTGTGCACATGATCGGCTATTATTTGAGCTCCGGTAGTTAGAAAGAATTTCTTCAACTCAAATAGCCGATCAATGTTGTCGATAAGCTCTTTCTTCTCGGACCCCCATGCTTCTTCATCCTCAGCCATCTTCTTCTCAGCCGCGGCCAACACCTGCTTAGCCACCTTCTCCCCCTTCAAAGCACCGTCCCGCTCTGTGACAAAGGTGTTAAACCAAGAAAAAGTTAAGACAAAAAGCAGAAAAAGGAAAGAAACGTCATAGACGTACCAGCAACTAAAGCATCGGTACCTGTCCTAAGGTTGGCCATCGTTACTTCCATCTGCTTCAAAAGATCATTCGTCTTCTTGGAATCAGCAGCAGCGGCAGCCTCGGAATCGTGAAGCTTTTTCTTAAGTACTTCACACTCTTGAAGAGCCTTATCCCGAGACTCAGCCGCAGAAGCAACGGCGGCTTGAGAAGAAGAAGCCTGGTTCTGAGCATCCCTTAAGTTCCTCTTCAAATCGGCCATGGCCGGTCCATGGTTACAGGAACCCCCCTTCTTCCTCAACCTATCCCTATCCACCTCAGCATCCGTCCACCGACGGTAGGCCTCGGTCACCAAAAAGTTCGACTGGGCCTGGTTCACCAGCAATGCTTCAACAAGAGAAGGGGACTCCATCCTATGATAATAGTCTCGATCGGCTGGAGTATCCAAGTTGAAGAGCATCATGCGGGCCGAAAGGGCATCGATCACCCGATCGCCATTCTTCAAATCCCACTCAGGGATAAACTTCTCATCCATAATCGACCCACCACCACCTACACTCCCTTCAATGGCCGCTGCAAGATTATACAGAGAAAAAGCTTCAGTCTCAAACCATTGTGGGGGAAAAGTACCATCATCATTTCCCACATTGGTTTGAGACAGAAGGGGAGATTGCCGAAACTCACCAGTGGAGTATGCCCGAGTCTGCACGTCCTTCTCCCCAGCCGGACTACGAGGCCCAGAAAACAGGTTAACCCCTTCCTCTTCCACGTCATCAGTCTCCATGACCTGAGGATGTGCCACCATCAGTATCGGAGCGGAATCCCGGGAGGACTTACCCCCAAACAAATGATATTCTAAACTATGAAGTAAGTTAGGATGTACCTCGGGAGGATCGTCCAAGAACCTCAGATGTTTCCTTTTAGTGTTCTCAGGGGTAGAACCCTTAGAAGATTTTCTCTTTCGGGACCCCCGGGACGCGGCAGTATCACCAGAAACATCCCTAGAAGAGGGCTTCGAGACTTGGCTCGGCTCAGAAGATTGAGAAATATGGCCCACAGATTGTGGCATCTGAACAGCCGAAATGGGAGGAGGGTTAAGAGGCAGCGTCTCAGCAGAAGAAACGGGCACATCCCCAGTCTGCTGAGCCTCTGTGATAACTCCCGTGGTCAGGCCCTCACCACCAGCCCCGCTTGCACCAGCCTCAGGATTTGCAACGGGAATAATAGGCTGGTGGGACTTCTGCATTTGATCAACCAGGGGCTTAGTGTTGCCCAAATTCTCGCTCGTAAACTCCAGAGCCGCGTCATCAAAACGGGCAAGCTTCAAGCAATCAAGCAGCGACATCTCTACAACAAGCATAACAGGGAGTTAGTAAAAAATAAAGCAAAAAACAAGGGGAAGTATTCTAAAAGGCACGGCTCCTACACTCACCCACTCCGTTATACTTCACCACCGGCCATCGGTCATATAAGCTCCAGTTCATGCTAACACCACCGAGGCAGAGCACATGCTCCGGGTACTTCTGAATATTAGTCTTATTCTCGGCTAAGGACACATATAGGGTCCGGTTATACCGAAATCCCTGAGGCAACTCCCATTCAGAAGACTCGAACCTTTCACACCAGGCCATGTCCTTGGGCAAGCACCGGTCGTCCAAGAAAAAGAATTTATTTTTCCAATTCTTCAGACTGGTTGTCTGGTAGTCATGACAACTCTCCAGGGACCGACGCTTTTCAAAAGTATACCAGCTACCTATCTTGTTCAACTTATAAAAACACCGAAACACATTCAAATCCGCCCCCTTCTGTAAGGCACGGCAGGACAATTCAAAGTGATTCACTCGGCTGAGACCGAAGGGATTCACCTGAGAAATGTGCACTCCATGAAACCTCAGAACCTTCATCAGAAATTTCGTGAAGGGGACCCGGTAGTTGGCAAAATCGCAGACGCGAGTGTAAAAGCCAAACTTCCCGGCAGGGAAGGGATGAATGACGTCAGTTGGGCCTGGTAAAACTGGGTTTAGGTCCCGAGGTATGGCATACTCATCTATAAACTGAGAAAGCTTCTCAGCCGTAAGATTCGAGTGAGTAATGTCCATATCATCCTTTACCATTTTCGAAATAAAAATAGAGAAAAAGGAAGAAGGAATGGAAAAGGATGAACGCACCTTAAAGGAAAGCTTAAACGGGACAGGAACGGTGCACAAAGGCAAGATATACAGTGCTTCGGAAGGAGGTAAGGAGGGTGAGTGAAAGAGGAAAACAGTAAAAAGTAAAGAAGAAATGAGTAAAAAGAGGGTTTTATAAGGAAATAGATGGACCGTTGAGATCACTCGGAGGAAATCAACGGTCAGATGGAATGAGCGGTCCAGATCGCCTTGATAAACCAACCGCCATCACGTCAACTGGCGATCATGTGGCCAAAAAACCGTCCACGTGTCAGAAACACATCACACACGCCTTTCAGAACACAGCTGGCTTTAACACGTGTACAAAACCCATGACATTCCGAAAGACGTGAAGAGGCATGAGCAACTATACCGCGGCTGACAGACACGTACCCCTTGGACATACTAAAGTCCAACAAGTTACCAGTAACTTGAGGACTTGGGAAGACCTGAAGAGGTATAAGCAATTATACCGCAGCTAGTGTGACACGTGCCTCCGGGACGTACTAAAGTCCAACAAGTTACAAATAACTTAAGGACTTGGGAAGACTTGAAGAGGCATAAGCAATTATGCCGCAGCCCAATATGGTAAGGCTCGGACGTAGTACAATGATAGGTCAATATAGACCGAAGCATAAGCAAGTACAGTACTCGGACGTAGGTCAATATAGACCGAAGCATAGTACAATGATAGTCCGAAATATAGTACAAAGCTTTGTTGACCACTATAAATACCCTCATTAAAGTACAAGAAACACACGAATGCTCTCACTCCGCACCACACTTTCTCTCTCTACTTTCTCTCACTAAATAAATACTTATCCTCACGCCGGAGGGTGGTTACAGAGAGGCCCTCCCTCCTCCTCTGTAACGAGCCTAACGGTTTGTTGACTTGTGCAGGCTTTAGCTCAGGTCAGAGACAACCCAGATCCAGTTCCTTCGGCCATACCTAGTACCGCACTTCAGGTTCGGCCACTTTTTGGATCTTCAGAAATAAAACGAAAATTTATATACTAATTTAAGTTCTCTTATATTCAGTTACAATATTATAGGTTATGTTAAGAGTGTTGTGATAAGAAAAATATGAATGTTTTATTGTAGGTTTTTCCTTCAATATGATTTATTTTTTCTTTGATTAACACTTTGAACATGAATTGAATATATAAAGTTATCAAAATTGAAATATATACCGTATATAAACCATTTTTAGTAATCAACAAAGCACTTTTTTTTCTATAAAATGGAATACATAGTTTTGAGTTGCAATGGCGGCATGAAGCTTTGGGGTGTATGAAGTAAAGAGTAAAAGCAAAAGATAACATGGAAAATTGGAAACATAAAGAAATAAGGAAGCTACAACTATAAGCTATAAAGCCAAAAGTAGTAAATGAATCTTCCTAAAAAAATGTTTAAATAGTATTAAATATTAATATTTTGTATAAAAAATGTTAGGGAGAACATATTTGGAATCTAAAAACTATAGTTGGATTTTACGAGACACAATTCTAAACCTTTAATGTAGAAGTACCATGATCGTGTGTGTATGTGTTTTTTAATAGAATAAGCGTATGAATTTATTTTAGGGTGAGGTTAACGTATAAAGCTTCTTAACGTAAGAAGCGTAAGAAGCAATCTCAGCCATTAGATTAACAACATGTCTGGATGCGGATTAAAAACCCTAATCATACTTAGGTTAAACTAACCAAGGGTAAAATAGGAAAAAACCGTTTAATTTTTTTTTTTCAAATCGTAACAGACCTAATTGAACCCTGATTTTTCATCGTTTTCAGATCGATTCATGTTCAGAATGATTACACAATTCAAAAACAAAAAAAAAATCGATTACAATGAACGAAAAACGTAAGATAAGTATTTGATCTAAAAATAATCAAAAACAGAGAATTAAACTAATCATATGAACAATTATGAATTGTAATAGTTGTCGAATACTCTGGATTTTGTTTCATTAAGGATGATTAAATATAAAAATTAGGTTTAAAAAAGTTGCAGCGGAAGAAGATGAAGTTGGTGAAAAACAGACGCACTCATCAAAAAATTTCAGACGCACTCATCAAAATTTCAGACGCACTCATTGAAAGTTTGGAAGCACTCATTGAAATTTTTGGACGCACTCATCAAAACCCAAAAAAAAAAAACAAACGCACCTTATTAATATCAAACCAAACTTCAATTTGAATTATTAATATCAACCCAAACAAACGCACACTCCTTTATCTCACTTCACCAAACAAACGCACGTTTCTAGCCTTCTCCATGGTTCTAAAAAGCATTCTCCATTTAAGGAGTGCGTCAGTTCTTACGCATCAAACCATTCTCCATTTTCAGATAACTCCATTTTCAGATAACTTCTTTCTCTTGTCTAAGTGTCTTAAGCTCAACTATTTAGGTGGCGAAGAGGAAAGTGGAAGACGGTCTTGTTTCTCCTCAGAAAGCGTAAGACAAACATCATCGATCATGTTAGACACCCAGCTGATGCCTATTATTGCTCTTCTGTTGTTGATGAGAGAGATTTAAACCATAGAAATAATGTGGATTGGGAATTTGAAGCTTCTGGTAAGGTAAACCCTAGGTTAGGTCATGAAAGGACATGGGCATGGTGACTGATGTGGAAGGAGGAGCTTCATCGTTGTTGGTTTTGTTGGTGTTGTCAGACGAGAAGGTGAAGGATGACGTGGTGGTGTCGGGTGGTGGTTCGGTGGCGGTGGCGGCGGCGGCGGCGGTGGTGGTAGTGGTGGTGCTCAGATCGGTTTGATTCAAAAATGAGGATGGTTAGGTTTAGAACAGGGGAAGATAGGTTTAATTATGGTTTAACTGTGGTTAGGTTTAATTGACAGGTGTCAATCTCTGATGGCTTTTTACACTTCTTATTTTAAGGGACTTTATATTGTATACTTTCTCTTTATTTTATCCATAAAAGTATTATGTTTTTTAATTTAGATGCAGAAAAGTTTAATTAAAATCTAAGAAAAAAAAAGTTATTACAGTTAAATAAAATATGTGATGTAAAACTATGTTTACCGTTTATCAAATGAGAAAAATATGGCCTGATTAAAAGAATTTGATGTTTTTTTTTAATTAGAATCAAATGCATAAAGCCTTTCTGGAAAAAAAAAAGAAAGGAACCAAATGCATAAAAGTAGTAAGACCATACGTACTGGAGCGTTATTGCCGGCGCCATCTTTTAATTCGCGCCCTCCACACCGGAACGGTGAGGCGCCATTGAGCAAAAACCATCCCAGGCGTTATGTCTATAACGCTTCATTCAACAATCAAACACCAATAATATAAGATCACGTGGAACTTTCAAACGGTAAGTTTTTGAAGATGAAAAACCTGTGCTGGAGTGGTGGTGTACAGTGATGGTGATGGTGATGGTGGTGTACGATGATGGTGGTGGTGTACGGTGGTGGTGATGGTGTACGGTGAAGGAGGAAAGAAAGAAGAATGAAAGGAAGAAGAAGAAAGAAAGGAGGAGGGAAGAAGAAGATGAAGGTGGCGACGGAGGTGGTGGGTGAATGGTGGTGGTGATGATGAAGAAGAAGGTGGTGGTGGATGTTGCACCGGTGGTGTTGGGTGGTTGTGTAGGCTTTGTGGTGGTGGTGGTGAAGAGGAAGGAGATGTATATTCAGGTTTGATTTTTTTTTTAATCTAAATTAGCGCCCCAATTTGTTTCCCCCATTACACCCCTATTTTGAATTAAACCCTCATGCTGACTCAGCTGCCACGTGGACCAATCACAGAGGGAGGCCTTAAGTTTTTTCCGCCACACTACACATGTTCTAATGAAGTGATCTTTCTTTTAATAGTAAACCAGATGGTGTTATGAATGAGTTATACTTTAACCATTTTTAACTTCACATACTAATTACATCCTTCACTTCTTCTCTTTTTACACTAACTCACTTTAAGGAAATGATTTAATGCTCTTTAACTTTACCTCGTCCCCTTAACTTCATTTCTTTTTATTCTTGTTCACATGAGACCACTTTAACACCTTTTAACACGGGAAGAGAGTGATATGTAATGAAAGCTAAAATGCTACATCGCTCCCTTAAATCGAATGAAATTTAACATTTCAAATAATTTTGGTTGTTTGTGTTTTTGTTCCTGTTCTTAAAATTACCATCTTACCACTAGTATTAAAATATTTAAAATCAAAATGAAACCTAAAAAATAATAATTCCACTCCACCGAGTTTCTTCTTTGAAACCATAACCGCTAGAGAAGTCATTATCGATCACCCAACACATGCCAACACCGTCGGTGAGACCTACCATAATATAGAATCCCCTACTTGTGACATCTATGTGAGATGCATATCACTCATTTGTTGGCTATCATGGGTATTGACTATTTTGATGGACCTTTCTCTATGGCACCACAGAAATATATAACCAAAAAACCATGAGAACCACATCACATTGTATTTTCATCTTTTGGCAATCTTGAGCACCATATTTGACCGTCGTATGTGGAGCTGACAATAAAATTATAATTTAAAAACATAGAAAATATATGTAATTTACTTTTTCCCCCCTTTGGTCCTTTAACAAAGTCCCAATTTTTTTTTTTTATGTTTTCTGGAAAAAAATTATAATCTCTACATGTGACACCCTCCTCACTGCGAGATCCATATCTCTCATTTGTTGGCGGTCTTTTGATGGACCCTTTATCTAGTTCACCACACCAACATACAATCAAAACACCATGAGAACCACATGTCATTGTATTTTCATCCTTTGCAACCTTGAGCACCACTTTAATCGTCGTATGAGGAGGGGCGATAAAATTTTAACTTAAAAACATTGAAAATCTATGTAATTTACTTTTTTTTTTTGGCCTTTAGATCCTTTAACAAAGTACCGAAAATTCTTTTTAATGTTTTTTGAAAAAATAAATAAATTATAATTACATTTTTTTCCTACAACAATTGAGTTAACCAACCAATTAAAGAATGACTTTTGCAAAGGGTTAGATCAAGATTCATTTAAAAAAGACATTCACAACTTTTTTTTATGAAAATATAAGACAAATATATTTAATACTCTTTTTTTCTGGATTTACTTTATAGAAAAATAAGGCAATACATGGGATCACATTTGGAGAAAATGTATCTGATTACAACGTCTGAAAACATAAACAATTAGCTTTAAGTTTGCTTAATAGAAACAAAAAGTGGTTATCGCCTTATTGGGATACGGACCGTGTCACTAAACCACGATGTTAGGGATGGCAAAAAAACCCGAGCCCGACGGGTATACCCGAAACCCGAAGTATATGGGACGGGTATACCCGATACCCGACGGGTATGGGACGGGTTTGGGATTGGAAAAAAAATATTTCGCGGGTATGGGACGGGTATGGTATTAGACGATACCCGACCCGATTACCCGAAACTAAATACCCGTTTACCCGAAACATATACCCGCTAGTTTTTAAGTTTTATATATATTTTTCTTCACTTAATGTTCATTTTAACAGATTCATTATTGAAAAATTTATAGTTTTATGACATTATTATTTATATTTATATGCTACAAAATATAAAATTATTTCTTGAGATACATATTATAATATATATTTTTATTCTAAATAATTTAAATATTAGTATGGTGATGATCATAAGTATGTTATTTATTACAATTTAATATATTATAGATTTCTAAAACATAAAACACCAAAAAAAGTAAAAATACATATACATGAAAATCCCAACGGGCATACCCGAAACCCGCGGGTATGCTCTATACCCGACGGGTAATACCCGCCAAAAACCCGACGGGTAATGGGACGGGTATGGGATGAGATTTTATAACCGGGTATGGGTATGGTATTAGCCAAACCCGACCCATACCCGACCCGTTGCCATCCCTACACGATGTATATTCGTAGTTATTATTAAAAATTAACTTTAACATTCAAAACCAAACCAGTTAATAAATACGATAATCATGCTTACAAGATGTTGAAGCATGATACATATAGGGTATGTTTGGCAAGAAGCTTTTAAGAGCTTTTAGGAGCTTCAAGCTTCAAGCTTTTAAGAAAAAACTCATACTCAATAAAAAGCTTTGTTTGGTTGAAGGAGCTGGAAGCTTTTAGGTTGGAGAAAAAGCTCTACAGTGAAAAGCTACTAGTACTAGCGTTTAAGAAAAAGCTCCTACTAACTACAAGCTTTTAATGAGTAAATGACACAAATACCCATTCTATTTTAAATATAAAATAAAAACTCTCCTTACAAGCTTTTAATTATGCCCATTTTGGTCATTTTATGCATTTTATTAAAAGCTCCATCCACTCTGCCAAACACCAAAATATATTTAAAAAGCTTCCAGCTACTAGCCACCAGCCACCAGCTTCCAGCCACCAGCCACCAGCTAGTTTTGCCAAACATACCCATATTAGTGGTACCTCGTGTGGCGGCGGAGGTATAGAATCATATAGTTTTTTCATATTTTTTTAGGGGAATTGGATTTTAATAACCTGAACTATTTGAAATTGGCCACTGGCACCCCCAACTAAAAAATTGGCCATATATAACCTGAACTATTGACTTATTGGAATCTAACACCCACTAACGGTTAAATCACTAACACCGTTAGTGGGTTCGCTGACATGGCAAGATTTGCTGACGTGGCATGCTGACATGTCAATCCACGTGTGCACATGTCAACGTGCCACGTCAGCATGCCACGTCAGCAACCCAACTAACGGCGTCAGTTAGTTGGGTGCTAGATTCCAATAAGTCAATAGTTCAGGTTATATATGGCCAATTTTTAGTTGAGGGTGCCAGTGGCCAATTTCAAATAGTTTGGGTTATTAAAATCCAATTCCCCTTTATCGTGAACAAGAACATGAACCAAAAATTTACCGTGTCGTGAGGTATAGGATCGTATAGTCTTATTGTTGGTGTAATTAGGTTTTTGTTAGATTCATCGTAACGAGTTTCAATCGTTTCTAGTTACATATTAACTAAATTCCATAAATATTTGATATTTCGAAGGTTTAGGTGGTAGCAATTTGTGAAGGTTGTAATTTGGTTGTGTATTGTCGCGTTATCTTACGACACTGAATCGACTATTTTACAATAGTAAGTTTAGCTACACAAACCATTAATATCAAATATTAATTATTACTTTGTATGGTATGGGTTAATGGAAATATAGAAGGAATGGAATGGAGAAGGTAATAGAAATATAGAATGGACAAAGGAATGAAATTGTTGAATGCTTTTGGAAGATGATCGGTTATGGGAGAGTGTGCGGCTTCACAGAAGAAGCCGAAGGTATTTATTGGATTGTATTAATGCCCAACAACCTTGTGGGGACTTGGTATTTATAGGGCATATTGCACCTGAGCATTAATTGTATGTGATGATGAGGTCGGCGTGAACAGTGACGGCTGTCTCTGTTCAGCCTGATCCGTTATGGGTTTTATATTATTTAATTATATTATGGTGGGCGGTGTTACTGTTCCGTCTTTATCCGTTAGTTAATAGCCGACTTTCGTTTTACTTATTGTGTTATATGTTTGTCCTTATAATCCATTGGTCAATCCGTTTCATTCGTTCGGTCATCTGATAGGCCGAATCCGTTCATTGAGTTCATGGGAATCATGAGGTTCGTCCGGTGTCTTTTGCTTAGATTCGGTCCGTCCATCCTCCGATTAGATTCGGTTCGTCCCCTCCTTTAGGTTTGTTCTTCCTTCCATTTAATCTAAATCGTATTTCTTTCCAGTTTTGGTTACGATCCGGTACCTTAATCATCAGCCCCCCTAGTTTAACGAATCGTTGGTCCAAACGGGTCGTTAAACTATCCTTCCGATTTTATACTTAGTCATTTCTATCGTTCGATTATTATTTTAAAATTAATCGGTTTAATTAAGATTTTTTTTTTTGAAAATCGAGACTTTTGACACGTGTCACACGCCGACTGGCTGGTAAGTTGACTGCCATACTTTTGCGTGATGGGACGTGTCGTCAGTCCGTTGGGATTCCCCCTTTCCCATATAAATACCTACTCTTTGTACAGTAATTGATCCGTCCTTCTTATTAGAATCGTCCCCAGATAAACTTCATCGTCCTCCGATCCATCAGGTTCGTCCTTATTTTGCCTTTCTTATAATTATGGTAGGTAAGCGTGATATTCATTTGCACGTGTCCAAGGTTTCGGAACCTAGTCTAACGGCGTTTTGTAGTAGGTTTTTTGATACTACTGTATATAGTCCTGTGGTTCCCGAACTATCTCACTGCATAACCGATTGTCCTTCCGGTTATGTCGGATTCTATACCCGTCACTTTGATTTTTCGGGTATTCGGCTGCCATTATCCGTCTTCTTCTTAGAGTTCCTTCAATACTATAAACTTGACATTCGCCAGTTGAGTCCGTTAGGGGCCATGAAAGTCACTCATTTTGAGGTGGCCTGCCGTGCCTTCGGTGGGGAACCAACCCTTAGTCTCTTTCGTCAATTTTTCCAACTCGGGATCGCCAGAGATTGGTTTACGGTCGCCGAGATTTCTAAGAGTAAATCTATGCTGTCGGATACGTATTCCGGTTTGAATAACTGGAAAGATCGCTTCTTTTGGGTTTCTGATAATGTTGTGCCCTTTTCCATGCCATGGAGTGACTCAAAGGAAACCTTGAACCCTAAGGTAGAGGGCGATGTGTTTGATGGAGAGTTGTATGATAAACTCCTGGCCAACCCAGCCCCGTTACAAATCTACCCTGAACCAGTGTTAGTCTTGGTAGGGATTAGCCGTAAGTGGCCGTATCCGGATGCTGAACCTATCCTGAAGAAAGGGAAAAGGGTACGGCCCCCTTCTTCCTATTTTCTTCTTTTGCAAGTTTTATTACTTATGTATTTTATGCTTGTGCAGAGATGAGTCTGCTCGGGTTTGTTAAAAGGAAAGGCAAGAATGTGAAAACAATGTCTCGTCCTTTAGGGGAGGGTGAGTTGAACGTTATCGATCGTACGGCGAATGTTACCTACAGTGTTCCCGAAAAGGAGAAAGATGATACGATGGGTCCTCCAACCGCTATCTTGCACTCGATTTTACAAGTTTCGAAGGATGATACAGAGGTGAACCCTTCTGACACAGACGGAGCCGGAGGTCGCACTCCTGGCGGTTGGACGTCTGGAGATGATGTTCATTGTTCTTCAAAAGCTGGTCATGTGATAGGTATGCTTTGAGGGTTGTTTGGTAGTTCGGGTGTACAATTATGTTGCTAACCCCTTTTTAATGTTTCGTAGGCTTGGAGGCTCATCAACTGGAGCCAAACGACGACAGTGACAAGGAGAAATTTGAATTGGTCGCTTCAAGCACCGATGAAGAGAAACGTAAGAGGAAACGTCCCAGCCCTCAAAGGGAAGACACTCCAGTTGGCAAGAAGCAGAAAGAGGGCACTGATTCTCACGAAACGGAGAATACCTCTTATGTTGTAGAAGAGATTTATGTTCCCCAGTGGAAAGTGAGGAACGGGGATACCCTTAAGTCTCCTGAAGTTTGCTACCAGATCCTTCATCACGTGATTCCTCCCGGAGAGCTGTCTAGGCATCAGGAGAAAAAGGATAATCATCCTGCCGAAGCGGCAAGTGTTTCGGATGTTCCTTGTTTGAATTTTGTGGCCGAGATGGTTCAAGGTTATCATTGGAAAAGTGCTATCGAAACAAGGCTAAGGGCGAAATTGGAGGCTAGTAGCAAAGAAATAGATAAACTAAATGGGAGGATCCGTAAGTTGAAAAAAGGGGATCATTCCAGCATCCGGAAGGGAAAGGAAGCTGTCCGAGCCATGGCCGAGATGAAGGTGGAACACGAACGGGAGTTGGAGAAAATTAGGTCTGAGAACAAGCAACTGATGGAAGAGCTGGAGGAGAGGAATAACAACCTAACTTTAGATAAAGAGGGGCAGGCGGAGAAGATCAACCTTCTGGAGAGTCAGAACGCTCAGATCAGTCGGGCTGCCAAGGTATGGGAAGAAAAGGTGCAGAAATTCACGGAGGAGAAAGAGCCCTGGTGGCGTGCGAAGAAAGACTATGACAAATCCTTAGAGGAAGCTGAGAAGGTGATGGAGAAATTAAAGAATACGGCTAAGTTGGCCGAAGCAGACAGGGATCGGGTGATAACGGAAGGGATCCCTACGGTGGTCAGTCGTTTGTTGAAGTCGACTGAGTTCCTCGAGCCGCTGGGGCAGATGGAGACACTCCTGTGGAATGCGGCTCTTCATGATGGAATCCTTGCAGGTACTTGTGAAATTTCATTGAGTTTGTTCCCCTGGAAGTGCTAATTGATTTCCTTATGATAGGTTCGGAGGGAGTTAAAGCAGGAACGGAGGTTGACAAGATAGACGGGTATGATGCTGAGGCTAATAAGGTGTATGAGAAGGGCGTGAAATCATGGGAGCAGATCAAGTACCCATTCATTGAACGATTTAAAAGCATGGTGGGAAAGACCTCTCAAGATGTCATGGAAGCCCTCCCAACCGGCATGTTATGTGCCGGAGGCTCAGCTCCGCTCCAACCAGATCCGATTCCTCCTCAGACGGGCTTAGCTCCGTAATTATTATGCTTTTTATACTTAATCATGAACTTTCTGGGTCTGTAATGCTTAACATGTTTGACATTCGTAGTATTTTGCTGGTTCGACTGGTTCGGACCTTTTGAACTATTAATCGTAACTTTGGTTTAGATATTTCTTTATGATGTGATTTTGGTATGAGATTGACATATTTGAGGGCGTCGAGTCCTTTTACCGAGTATCGCGGCTCGGCCAACGCATTCGAGGGTGCTGAACCCACAAGATATGGCCCGTAGGCATGATTGGCTATTAGGGGGCGCCGTGTCCCAAGTAATGATAAACAACATTTGTTAGTTATAAACTTGAACGTTTTCATTAAACATAGCCACAGCCAAAAGTTAAAACTATCAAAATAGTTTATCGTTTACAATAAATAAACCGTACATCGAAGGATTTGATAACCTAGCATGTATTATTATAGCCGATGCAGCCTTTTAAACGTCCTTCCTAAATGAAGTATTTCTTGAGATGTGCCACATTCCAATGCCTTTGAACGACCTTTCCTTCAATGGTTGCAAGCTTACAAGACCCTTTCTCGTGTACCTCCGTTACTTGGTATGGTCCTTCCCAATTCGGCCCTAACTTCCCAGTGTTTTCTTTCTTACTAGCCTCATTGCATCGCAACACCAGGTCTCCTGGGCGTAAGGTCATTTTCTTCACCCGGCTATCATAATACCTCTTCATGGCCTGTTTGTACTGAGCTTCACGTACGGACACTGCCATCCTGTATTCTTCCAAAGCGTCCAAGTTTATCAGCAGATTTTCTTGGTTGCTTCCTTCACGCGCTTCTAGAATCCGTTTAGTCGAGCAGATTATCTTCGCTGGGATGACTGCTTCCGATCCAAATACCAAACTGAAAGGAGTCCTTCCGTTACTTGTCTTTTCGGTTGTGCGGAGGGCCCACAACACACTTGGCAACTCTCCTAACCAATTCTTTCCATGACTTCCCAGCCTTGTTTTTAAACCATGGAGTATGCTTCGGTTCATCCGCTCAGTTTGACCGTTCGCTTGTGGGTGAGCTACGGAGGCGAAAACTTGAACTATTCCCAAATTAGAACACCATTCCTTGAAACGTTTGTCAGCAAATTGGGTTCCATTATCAGTAATCAACTTCTTCGGCAAGACGAACCTACACACTATGTTTTCCCACACAAAAGTAGTGATTTGGTTGCTTGAGATAGACCCCAACGACTTGGCTTCCACCCACTTTGAGAAATAGTCAACGACCACTAGTAGATACTGTATTCCTCCTTTGGCCTTCGGGAAAGGACCAAGGAGATCCATACCCCATTGCCAAAACGGCCAAGGGGACGTAATGGGGACTAGATCATGCTTCTGGGTCCTGGGAATCGGAGCGTGGGCTTGGCAAGCTTTGCATGTCCTGACCATCCCTTCCGCATCCTTTCTCATCGTGGACCAGTAGAATCCCAAGTTGAAAGTCCGAGTCACCAGTGACGAACTTCCTGCATGCATGCTACAGCCACCCTTGTGTATTTCCTCCAGGACTTATATCCCTTCTTGCTGCGATATGCATCGGTATAGTGGAGATAAGTATCCCTTTTTGTATAACAAGTTTCCCTGCAATTCATACATCTTGCTTCTCTCGATCAACTGTTTGTCTTCAGTTATCTTTCCTTGGAGGACACCGATGATAGGCAGACGCCAATCATCCTCCTGACCTACCGTTGCTATCATGGGTGTAGTGCGGGTGTCTACTCATGCTTCATCTAAAACTTCCACGATTACCCTCTTTGTTAAATGAGCAAATGCTACGGAAGCCATTTTGCTGAGGGCATCGGCCCCTTTGTTTCGGCTTCGAGGTATCTGCTCGAGTTGACAAGTCTCAAAGGAGCTCATCCTTTTCTTGACCTCTTGCACATACTTCATCATCATCGTGTCTCTGGCTTCGAAGACATCACTCACTTGATTGGCCACCAACTGTGAGTCAACGAACACATGCAAATCTTTTATACCCAGCTCTGCCACAACTTTTAACCCGGCCAAAAGGGCTTCATATTCGGCCATGTTGTTGGTGCATTTAAAGTTGAATCTGATAGCATAAGCCGACTCTACCCCAATAGGGTCTATTAGAACCAGACCGGCTCCGGCTCCCGGCTTGAAGCTCCATCGGTATACAGGCACCAACCATCCCTTGTACCGGATGATCCTTCACCGTCATCTACTGCGTCGACCATTTGTTCATCCTGGTGATTTGTGTTTTCAACTATGAAATCAGCTAGCACCTGACCCTTTATTGTTAAACGCGACTTGTACTCTATGCCCAAGGCCCCCAATTCGACGGCCCATTTTGTCAATCTTCCAGCTACTTGAGGACGTCCCATGACTTCTCGTAATGCCGAATTGGTTAAGACTATGACTGGATGAGCTTGAAAGTACCTTCGCAGCCGTCTAGCCGTATGTATCAAGGACAAGGAAAGTTTATCTATTGTCGTGTACCTTGTCTCAGCCTCTTTAAGGGACCGACTTACGAAGAAAATTGGAGCGAATCCTCGTGGCCTGTTGCAACAGAGAACACTGCTTACGGCTTTCGTTCCTGCTGCTAGGTAGACAAAGAGTGTTTCTTTAGGTTCTTGTATAGTTAAAGAAGGCAGATTAGCTATGTGTTCCTTCATTTGCTGAAAGGCCGATTCGGCTTCGGCTATCCAACGGAAATCGGACTGGTTGGTGCACCCTTTCAGCGTCTTGAAGAAAGGCAAGGATCGCTCGGCGAGCTTGGACAAGAATCGGCTGAGCGCTCCTAACTTCCCATTCAAACTTTGGACCTCCTTAAGAGTGCGTGGGGAACGCATATCTTGAACCGCCTTTACTTTATTAGGATTTGCCCTTATCTCTTTCTTAGCCACAATGTGCCCGAGGAAACGTCCCTCCTCCATGCCGAAAAAGCACTTTGCAGGGTTCAGTTTCATGTTGACACGCCGTAGGTTATTGAAGGTTTCTGCGATGTCCATCAACAAGGTTGTTTCATCATTGCTTTTCAAGACCAGGTCATCTACATATGCTTCCATATTTTGCCGATCTGCTGCTTAAACACCGTGTCGATCAATCTTTGGTACGTAGCCCCCGCATTTTTTAGTCGAAAGGCATTTTCCTATAACAGAAAAGACCCTCATTCGTGTGGAAAGCAGTTTTATCCTCATCTTCTCGTGCCATCTGTATCTGATGATACCCTTTGTATGCGTCTAGAAAGCACTTGAAACGAAAACTCGCAACGGAGTCCACTTTTACATCGATCTCTGGCAAAGGGTAATGATCTTTCGGGCATGCCTTATTCAAATCTCGATAGTCAACACACATTCTCCACTTCCCGTTGACCTTTGGTACTACCGCCGGATTGGAGACCCAGGTAGGGTAGCGTACTTCCCTCATTATGCCTGCCTCTTCAAGGTCGTGAACTTCTGTTAACACTACCTTGCTTCGTTCGGGTGCTAAAGATCTCTTTTTCTGGATGATCAGAACACGATGCGGATCTACGTTTAAATGGTGCTCAACAATGTATCTCGGAATTCCAGTCATGTCAGCTGGTACCCAAGCAAAAATATCCAAATTCCTCTTCAAATATCTGTAGAGATGCCTCTTACATTCGGGTGTCAACGTGCGGCCGACGGTAACAACTTGTTCAGGATGGTCTGGATTAATACTCCACTTTTCGGGTATAACTTCTTCAGCTTCAGCGTACCCTATCTCTGCATAAACAACGGTGGTTTCTAGTGTGGCAATTCCCCAAAGTGTTGGGAATTTCACCAGGCCATGGGCACTAGACGCTACCATCCCGAATATCCGTATACCTGGCCGACCGATGAGCATGTTATGAGGAGACGGTGCATCGACTACAATGAAGTTTAGGGCTTCTACTCGCCATTTATGGCCGTCACTGATCTCCACATATAACTGCACTTGTCCTCTGGGGGCGACACGTTCCCCCGAGAATCCTACCAAAGGATAAGACACCGGGGTCAAGCTTCGTTCTATTATAATGCTCCATTTCATTCTGTCTCTCATTCCAGTGTATCAAACGCTACCTAATAAATAGCATAATTATACAAAAATAGGGTAAAATCTTAATCAATGAAGTTTTTTTTTTTTTTTTTCAATTCGATAGCTAACCATCAGATTCACAAACCAAGAACCCTGGAGCCCCCACCCAAAATAATAATAATAATAATAATAAAAAATTTGTGTTCGTCATGTCAACACAAGTAGAAAGATAGGAAGATAAGATTATATGGTCGGTTTCGAATGCAAGGGACAAATGTAGTTATGTAAATAATTAAATACTTGATGTGATATAACGAGGGACAAATGATGAAAGATGTATGTTCATCAGAAACCTATTTCGTCATTTATTTCAACACACTTCATCTTTGATTGTGTATCGAATTCACGGACACAACTATTTGCTAGAGAAGCATAGGCACGGTCACTGTTGTAAGAATCGCTAGGCGTTAGTCGGTCGGCGAGGTACCCACTAATCGGGATTAGTATGGATTAATCATGAATAATCGGATTGAGATTTTATATGTAATTTTCAGTTATATATACATACACACGCATTTTATGTGTAGTTTTTCAAGTAAGCATGTTTTAACCTCTTTCTCAACTCATATTTTTAAGTATATAGGAGGACTAAATCGCCATAATTTACAGGTTTTGATCAAAATCAGACCAAAATTTATAAATTTTTGCTAGAATCACTAGACATCCATTAATTGGTAATTAATTAGTGTTTACTCAGTGAGTCTCCGACTAGCGATTAATCAAAGATTAATCAGAGGCTAGGCGGGATTTTACAACCATGAGCATGGTTCTGATTTTCTGACAGAAGCATGAGGAATCAGTTGATAATAAAAATAATGATAACTTGTTTTTTTATGGGTTAATAATTTACCACCTCATCTTATTTAACTTGTCTTTTCTTCTTTAACTGTTAAGTAACTTACGTGTATACCCCGTAAATTTTAATAGAGCTGTGATAAAGATTATCCTTATTATCAACGACATCTAAGTTTTGTTTCTCTTATATAATGTTGTTTTTTCTTGCAGATATTGCAGTCTTGAATGTTATCAACGCGTCCATGTTTCGTTTTTCCTACATAAAGTTACGCATGTTTAATGTTTAGTTGTTACTTCTTCGATGGGTTTATGTTACCTCTTTCAGTTGCTATATCGTGTGTCGGTGTTCGATTACCATACCAAGTGTCAGTGATATACTACAATATCAAATTCCTATGGTAGCGCGGGGGTAAAATTACCAGTATATTACAATATAGGAAGGCTGTTATTATATTGTACGGTTTGTGACAAACTCTGTAACTCACATCTAGGGATGAGCTCGGAACGGGATCGGTACCGTACCGATACCGATCCCGAAAATACCAAAATCGAAACTAGCCAAAAACCAATACCGATCCTGAAAAACCTCCAACGTTGGTACCGATCTCGAAACCGAAATACCTTGATTCGGTATTGGTTCGGTACGGTACGGTTTCGATACGGAACGCGATCAGGATCGGTATTCGGCACTATATGTTTATCCCTACTCACATCATCAAGATGCCATAAATTCCTCCAAATTAATCTATTTAATTCGTGCCCTCCTAAAATTGAAAATGCTTCTACAGTCCTTTAACTCTCTTTTAATGTCTTTAGCTTTTACTAAAGAAACACTTGCGCTAATTTTTTTTAAAGGTTAAAAGCTACATTATAAACTTTATACCTTATGTTTTAGATATTGGATGTAAAAATCATGGATTATGACATTTGAATTAATGTTCTTAAGATAATGGAACACGAATATTTTAAATTTTGGATACGGTTAACACTAGTATCCCAAACCATATCATAGACAAAATCGTCTTTGATTTTATCTTGTAGTTTTCAAGATAAAAAATGGTTTAGTTATAAAAAATTAATAAATGATTTTGTAATCACATGAGACCATGCATCTAATATGGGTTCGATGAGACTAGCCCCACCCCATAACCATGTTTATGCTAAAAGAAAACATGATGAAGCGTGGGTCGGGTGCACCAACGCAACTAGTCCGCATACAGGAAACAGATCGGGACCTTGATGGCTATGGGTCCATTCAAATATCATCATCTTAACCCTACACACATGTGCTCTAATCAATGCCTATTTTCAATATTAATTATTTCATAAATTCATATTTAATACTATAACTGTATTTTTTAATACACCGTTTATAGATGTGATAATAATCAATTGTATTTAAACAACAGCGTGTGAGATAGCCCACACTATAAGGTTCTTTATTCGTCTAGCTATATTAGAGTTGTTAAAACATAGCTTAACTTTAAAATTGCTTAAATTAGGCTAAAATTTTTCTGAGTAAAAACATCTTGATGTAATATTGTTCGAGCCAACTCACTTGTACAAGTTTTGTTACTGATATGAGCCCATTTGTTGGCTTGTTGAAGTAAATACCGATATACGAAAAACCAACTAATAGAGCAACGCAAAAAAACCTACCTGTCCATGAGTTACCTCGGGTAATAGTGTTTTTAAAATTTTATCAATGACTTATCTTTTTAGTTTAACCATATTACTAAAAATGCTACACCGATTTACCCTTCTACCACTAGCACTCCTTTCGCTGTTTGTCCTCTGATAACTAAACCACGAGGTTGGCTTCTGTCTAGGCAACAATGTAAAAGCGACCATGATATGGGTGTCAGGTTGACTTCAATTGACAAAACCATTGGAGTTAAATTTTTACTCTCCTTGATGTCAATAGTTCAAGCTTTATCAAAGACATATTCATGTAATTTAAATTGTTACAAAAAATACATGATTTCTTAAAAAAGAAACGGAAATGGAAACAGAAAAACAATTATATTGCATAAATCAAGAAAAAAAAAACATATGTTCCGGTTTTCATTTTTGACTATAAACTTTGTTACATTGTTTCTAGAAGTAATTTTATACAACATACTGTATGTATATATATACATATACATACACATACACACCAAGGGCCATTTTGCCAGGTGGTTGCCCCATGGTTTTTACTAGGGTTGTATTCGCACTTGTAGCAATTTGCTCGCGGTTAAGCTACAGTTTTTTGCAAAGGTTCTGGGTTTCATACACCCTGTGACATCACATTCTGAGCTATGTGACAACTTGTTATTGGTGTGTGATGTGAGTGAGGGTGTAGATTTCCTAATTAAAAAGTGTACGATTCCTAAATCTCTTTTTGCATTTACGGTTTTCCTGTGAGCGGGTGTGCCACATCATCACGTTTTATTCTTTGTACGAGCATTTGCAAAAGTAATATCTAGGGTCTAAGGTCTTTCCTCTTGAAAGAAAAATACATATACATACACATTCACACGTGTGTAGAAAGGTAAAGGTACTGTACTACGTATACATATACTTATTAAATTTAATATATTTGGTCATTTTGTAATTAAATTTTTAAAAAAGTTACGGAGTATTATTATTATATTTCCAAGAAAAATATAACATAAGAAGCAGCTTATTTGGAGTACCGATGCAAAGTAGGAGCTAGGCTAGACACACTAGCCTTCCTTTTTACACCTTTTTTCCATCGATTAATCAACGGCCACCCTTACTACTCACCGGCAACCCTTCGAAGGACCCATCACCTTTATAACCACATCAACGCACACGCTTCTTTCTTCCATTCCATCATCATCATCTCTCTATCTGTCTGTCACATAATATTATTATTATTATTCTTCCCCAACCGTCTAGCCGGAGAACGTGCGTTTTTGTCATCACTCCTTGTTTCACTTTACAACTACACTTTCTGATTCTTTCAACTGTTTATACGCATTTCTGCCTCAGAATCTCTCTGTTTATCATTCGGTAATATACATATATATGTATCTATATTTATTTGTTTTTTGTACTTGTTTATTATAAACATGTTGTTTGAATGATTCCGTAATGCATATTTATGTGTTTTTAGAGTGTTTTTGCTTCTCAATTGAAGGTGTTCATGATCTTATGGCTTATTATGTATAGAATTGAATTTGTTCATACAAATGTTCTTTGAATCTCGATGTTAATCATTCGCTAATACGTATTTTTGTGTTTTAGACTGTTTTTACTTGTGAATTGAAGTTGTTCATGACCTAGCTCTGTAACAGACCTAAATTTGTTCGTAAAGCGGTTGTAATTCCGTCTGTTGATGATGAATTGAAGTTTTCCATAGCCTAATTCTGTAGGAGAACGTTGTAATTCTGTTTTATGTGATCAACATTGAAGTTTTTCATAACCTAATTCTAAAGGACGATTAAATTTGTTTATAAACAGCTAAAATTTCGTTTAACATGTTCATTTAAAGTCTTATGATCGTCAATTGAGGTCGAACTAACGTTTTTATAACCTAATTTTGTAGGAGATTTGAATCTGTTCATAAACAGTTGTAATTCTGTTATCTGAAATCTGATCGTGAGGAGGAATTGAAGTTGTTAGTAACAGAATTATCGTGAAAACAGAACAGAAAATGCTGACGTGTATTGCATGTACGAAGCAGCTGAACGGTAGATCTCTCCACGAGGAAGACGATGGAGACACGGCTACAACACCTAGAACCAAACAAGCCGTCAAATCGTTAACGTCTCAGGTAATAAAATCGTTCCGTTTCGTCATAAATAATCAATGCTGACGTAATTACTATAGTTCAAAACTGTATAGTAATAAATTAGTCTGGACATTTTTATGTTTAGTAGGTTAATTTTATTTGTATCTCTAACGTGTTATGTAAAACCATAGTTGTTAAAAGCCATCGCTTCGTGCGCCTACACCCCTTTTTTAGGCGAGGCGATGCATTTGCGCTTTATGTTGAAGAAATTTCGCTTTAATTCTTCAGGTGACAGTTTAGGCGCAAATTTCAATTAGATTCTCAAATTCTGGAGAGTTTCCAACCAAATTCGTTAAATTATGGCTAGATTCTAGCCAGATTTATACTTTTATTTAAGGAAAACTGCTTATATAGTTATATACACTAATGCATCGATATTTTATAACTTTTGATACTAACTAGATGAAAAATAATATTATTTTAATATATTTTTACTTTATTTTCTTTGTTCCTTTTTTTCTATCTCAGACCCTCGCTTTTTTTTTGCGTCTCGCGCCTAGGCCCCAAGTGAGGCCTATGTGCCTTGACTGCGCCTAGCTCTTTTGATAACTATGTGTAAAACGGTTTCGTTAATCATAAAACATGTGTAATTACTCTAGTTCAAAACTACGAAATAATAAATTACTCTTTATTTTTACGTTTAGTAGATTAATTTTATTTGTAATGTATCATTTTTGTGTTGATTAAAAACAAAAAATATATTATAGATCAAGGATATTGCGTTAAAGGCATCTGGAGCCTACAAACACTGCAAGCCATGTACTGGTGCGTCTGCTGACAGTAACCCGACCCGTAGAGGTTATCTAGGCTCTGAAACCGGGTCAATGTCGGGTCGGTTTTTCAGCGGATATCATAGGACTGGGAATTCGACACCTCGGGTTTGGGGAAAGGAAATGGAGGCAAGACTGAAGGGGCTTTCGAGTGGTGCGAGTACTCCGGCTTCGGTGAGTGGCAGGACTGAGTCCGCGGTTGTGTTTGTAGAGGAAGATGATGGTAGTAAAGAATGGGTTGCACAAGTGGAACCCGGTGTTCTTGTTACGTTTGTTTCGTTGGCTCATGGTGGCAATGACCTTAAAAGAATTCGTTTCAGGTTTGTATTCTGTTCCATGTTTCAAGATCTAATATATACTTGTAAAAATATCTATTCATGAAAGTAGTGTGAAAAATCGTTACATAAGTTTATGCTTTATGGACAACTTTTTATTATTGACATGGATTTAGTAACTCTTTATTGACGTAAGACATTATCTCACAAATATTTGATGAGTAAAGATCAAATACATATAGTTTTTTTGTAAGAACTGTGAGAATCAAAGGGGGTAAAAAAAATTTATTTTTTTTTTTAGAATTTTTTTTCCCATGTGCTTAAACATTCTTTCTAGATGAATAATACAAAAAAAAAAAAAAAAAAAAAATTTTTTTTTAGAGTAATTACGTCATTAAGGTAAACACACTAGTTTACACTAGAGTAATTATGTAATTACTCTACACGTAATTACTCTACACCGAATTTTTTTTTTTTTAGTTTTCAATACTATAATACATGTTTAACAATATGGGGAAAAAAAATTTAAAAAAAAAAATTAAAAAAAAATACCCTCCTTTGATTCTCACAGTTTTTACCAAAAAAGCTATTTGTACCGGATCTTTCCCCAATATTTGATATCTTTAAATAAAATTTATATATCTTGTCGGTGCAAAAACATTTATTTATTTATGTCAAGTTCTTTGATTTATTTATGGGGTAACAAATTATTTTACCGTATAGAGATTGATTTTATATATTTATATATTATGTTAACAATAAAAGTTTTAACAAACTTTTGTTTTTTATTATTTATTGATATTATTTTTCTGACAAGACAAGGGCTTTAAACATACATAGAAAACGATTTTCATTTGATATGTCATACTACAATCCCCAAACATGTTCTGTAGCATTATTTATGGGACATAGCGACTAACAACCAGAATACAGAAAAAACCAACAACAGTCAAAGGAAAAGATTGTGACATCTCTCCGAATGTATTATGGGTCCGATCTTATTCATATGTGACCACAAAATTCTTGGATTCATGTTAGGATTTAATATCTCAGTAAATATTTTAAATTACAGTAATTAATAATTGCCTCTGTTAACTAACGCTACAAAGGGGTCCTGGTAATTAAAGATTTGTTGGCATTTTAATGTTTTTGATTGATTGTTGTTAGTGTCGTCCGATTTTGTGCCCCTTGCTTTTTATATGGGACACCCCCTCCCTCTATAGCACTTTCTATATATACATATCTATAAGCGACGATGTTTGAACTTTTAAATGGTGGGGGCTAAAAGTCATGAGACCGAATGTTTTTTAAACCGGTAGGAGCCGGACTCAATATATACAAAAATTTCGAACGAAAATGGGGAAATTTACATTATCGAGCCAAAAAACAATAGGGCCCAGAGCACTCTCCGGCCCTTATAATATTTAGCCCCTGATATTTATAATTTTATTTTATATATACACAAAGAGAGAGAGAGAGGATTGGATGTACCAATATTAACATCCATATACATCGAAATATCTTTTCAATGTTGTAATTTGTTAAAAATGTTGCATTTATTATGTGTTTTAGTTATTTTAATAATTAAAAATATTTATAGAACATGCTAATGGACATTATGGAAAAGTGAAGATAGATGTGACTTGTGAGTGTAGTCTGTAGATGGTAAGTTTATATTTGAATTGATTAGAAAGAAATTAGGAATGGCATCTTCAAGTTAACTTGTTTTACAATTAATGGCAATTGAAGCAACCTTTATGTCACTACAAGTCATAGTATGCTTATGTTTATGTTATTTTGTTGTGTATTATCAGTCGTGAAATGTTTAACAACTGGCAAGCTCAAAGATGGTGGTCTGAGAATTGTGAGAAAATTATGGAGTTGTACAATGTCCAACGATTCAATCAGCAGGGAGTACCGCTCCCGTCTCCACCAAGATCAGAAGCCGAGGTCAGTTTTCTTAATTATATATTCGTAAAGATTAATGGACAAAAAGTTTGGTGTGTCGTCCCAACTCAACCCGTACTAAAAATGACATATTTGTACATTAACCATCTATATTTAAAAACGATACACTATGATGGTAGTTATATAGTTTTTGTAATATAACTAAACATCAACTAGACAACTATGCGGTCTTCTACAACATCATGCAAGAATATCATTTAAATGTAAGTTGTTTTGTCTTGGTATGAAATAAAAGATATCTGGCTTTAATGTACTAAAAACAATATCATTTTTGATGTTGCAAACTTTCACTTTTTTGTCATTGTATAAATAAACTATCATATTATATATAATAACCTTTCATTTTGTTACCCTTTGATGCATACCTTTCATTTTGTTACCCTACATAGCCAAATTGTATTCCAGCCCATGCATTAACTAAATTACTTTAGGCCTTAGGCTTCTTAATGGTCCAAAACAGCTCGACCGAGCTTCGGTTCGTTTAAACTCTTGACATATATACTTTGATCGAGCTTTCGAGCCGAGCTTGAGTTCTTAAATCCACTAGCGAGCCGAGCTCGAGCTTCTGAAAATTGTCACGAGCCGAGCTCGAGTAATGCAAAGCTCGGGCTCGGCTCGGCTCGTTTGCACATCTGGTAGTAACTGTATTGCTGTAACACCTTTTTTATACAGTCACTGACTCGCTGCATAAAAAGATAAAATAGTTTATTACATACAAGAACAAAAACGTGTAAATATATTACATGTGTGCAACAAACCCTTAACTAGTTGAACTTATTTAGAACATCATAACTAATATTAACTTCTTAATTATATATAAGAATTAATAGTTTATAAAATATTTTAAAAAGTTGACCCATTTCAACCTCTAAACTGTCCATTTATGTCTTTTGTACAGAGCTCCATAATCTCTACTGAGGCCAGTCCAGTGACACCACCACTTAGCAAAGAACATCCACCAAGAAACTTCTACAACCCAACTGGAATAGGATACTCATCATCAGATTCACTTGAACAACAACCCAAGCTAACTACAGCATCCAAATTCTCAAACATAAGCGGGTCCAAAACCGAGACATCATCATTAGAAGCCTCTAGAAGAACCAGTTCTTCTCAAGGGGCTGATCAATCTGGAGAGCATTCTTTGAGCAATGCCAGTGATTTGGAAAATGAATGTATCGAGCAGGATGAGCCCGGTGTGTACATTACCATCAGGACATTGTCAGGTGGCGTCCGGGAGCTTAGGCGTGTCCGATTCAGGTACGAACCTTAAACCATGCTTTTTAGTTAGAATAATGACATCAAGTTTTCAACCCATTTATCTATGAATGAGTTGATTTGGGTTGAGTTTTATGTCAAACGGTTCAGATAAGTTCAATAGGGTTGAAGCTTGAAAGTCATCAGTTTGTTTTCATTATTTATAATTTCATACAATGTTTGAATGAAATATCTAGAATATTATGGCAATGATATTTACGCGAATGAATCTGTTTAGATCATGTTACGACTTGCTAGACATAGGATTATACTTAACCCTGTGGTATAACATTTGATTTAACAGTCGAGAAAGATTCGGAGAGATGCATGCAAGAATGTGGTGGGAACAAAACAGAGCCAGGATACAGCAACAATATCTGTGAGTTTGATTGAATGTTGAGCCAAGAACACATATATCATACATGGAAGATGTTATTAGTTAACCAAACTAGTGAAGGCCATTTTGCAGTTATATTATGAAGTAATATATTATTATAAATGATTTGTACACCACCTAAGCTTCCTTTTTTAATATATCTTCTGGTCCTTTGTATGGTTAAAAAATGTAACTTTTGCTTAAGTTGACATGGTATATTGGTATATACAAGATAAAAGTCTTGGTTTTCAAATTGTATCAGACTTTTATTTTCTTCTTGTATGCAAGTGAGAGTTTTATATGATTGTCACACGATAATGTCATAGCGTAGATCAATATTTGTACATGTAACAAGTAACTGAAAGATAATAATAAGTCGTCATCATCATCATACTCACGTACAATGATTCATCAAAGTTGTATAGAGCTGGATGTTTTTACCGAAAAACACAAACGAGCAATTAACGAACCGAAACGCCTCAAACGATTTTTTTTGGCTTGTAAACAACTTAAAAGAACTAAAAATGAATTAAAAATATTTTTTAGTCAATAACAAATATTTATAAAGAATTAAAACAACTTTATTTTTTTTTAAAAGGCTAAAGCGTCTGGATTTGGTCAAAGCGAGGCGCCTGTGGTCTAATCAAGCCTTTCAAGTGTCTTGCTTTGACCAAAGCCAGACGCTTTAGCCCTTTTTTTAAAAAAATAAAGTTGTTTTTTTAATTCTTTATAAATATTTGTTATTGACTAAAAAATATCTTTAATTCATTGTTAGTTCTTTTAAGTTGTTTCCAAGCCAAGAAAATTCGTTTGAAGCGTTTCGGTTCATTTATTGCTCGTTTGTGTTTTTCGGTAGAAACATCCAGCTTTGTACAATTTTGATGAATCATTGTAGGTGGTGTTCGTACTATACATTCGATACCCATATTTTTTTCAGAATACAATTTTTGCATGTCTAATCAATATGCTCGACTTCCGGACTCTGTTTGGTGCGTTTCGAAATGTTTAATTGATCGTTGGTGGTTTCCAGAGGAACCCTTGTTTGATTATACTCGTGTTCAGCCTTTAAAACTTCGTCGTTGGTTTTGATAAACACAAAAGTTATTATTAAAAAGCAACACAAAACTAAAATTAGAACCTTAAATCGTATCGTGATATAAGGAGAGGCCTATTAGGAATTTCATGGAGGAAGATCGTCGGTTTGTTGTAGTCGATGAGGGCACAGAGATTAACGGGAAGTTGAAATTTTGAATGATGTTCGTCTATTTTCTCTCTGTATACTAATTCAAAACAGAGGTAGGAAACTAAAGCTTCAGGTGAAAGTGGATACCATGGATCAGAGAGATTTAAGCTAATCAAACTCATATCTCAAGCCGGTGCAAGTTATGTTGAAGCACTTTTCATCTTCTTTTTCTAATTTCTTTCTCTTGATCTTCACACTTGCTTTTTGGAGCTCTAATCTTCTTCCTATTATCTTTATTTATTATATTTGCAACACACACTTATGTCCTTTTCCAGTTTGTCACAGTTTGTCTCTTATCTAGCATTTATCCATCACCATCCACTCTTATGTCCTTTTCCAAAACAAGACAACTAACCTCCAACTCATGACTTTTCACTAAACCATGAACTACATTCCTATCAATGACATAAACTAGTAATGAAGGCCTTCCTCTTTTGGTTTTGTCCATACATACCTTCGGCCACTATAAAAAGGGACGCAATGAACTCAAACAATCACACCAACACTTTCCTCTAACTCTTGAATCCCATCGGCTATCACCAAACCAAACCCGAAGGCACAAAGGCTCGAGCAAGAGAGGATCTAGAGGAATCCGTTCCACCTTGGCTCGATTAGCTAAGTTATCCAACCCTTCTATTCTTTCGAAACTCTAAACATTTAGGCCCTCATTGTGAACCCAAACCCAAGCCTTTTGGTCATTATAAATCGGTTAAGGTGTACTTAGTAATCGAGCTTCTATCATGCGCACTTTGTTTCACTTATATGTTCAATCGTGTTATCTAGTGGTAAATAATGGGTCACACATTACATATGGAATCATGAAACATTTTTCGGATTAAACCTCAAGTACATAAAATATGATTCACATCGAATGACACGGTTCACAAAAATGGGTGCCTAACTTGTTTGATAAACGAGAACACAAAACTTACTATGTCCTTAATAATAAAATATGATACTTTTGTCGGAACAATAGTTACTTTTTCTGCTTTGCTAGACCTCTCGCACAAACACCTGGTGAGTTTCACTACTCTTTTCTCAAAAGCATACGTCTCGGAATGAGACACTTTCTAAACTTTTTCATAGTCCGGTTTGGGACTACTTTACACATCCCGGGTTTGGGGTGCTATGATTCACGGGGTGAATCTGCTTCACTAATTCATGCTTTATGTCCTTCATGAACTAAACCAACTCTATCATTGAAGTCCTTCTAAATACCGAATGAATTGTCAGGTGGGCAAGCGGGTTACTAGTTGATAGCGCTATTAGGTTTCACAAACCTCACATCGTGCTGGGAGCATGGGTGTTATCATTGTTGATAGACAATTATGCAAGGCACTTTGCTCACTATTGTGGGATCTCGTTGTTTAGCAGTTCGGTATTACCGGTGTTAGTTGTCATAAGTGGGTTAGCTACCCCTGGCATGTGAGTTAGCTGTTTACTCGTTTTTACGTGATCTGGGATATCTACGCCTTTATTTTACTTTGTGAACTAACCAACTTTATGTTGACACAAGAAAAACATGCTTTTGCAGGTTACTAGTTTCGGAGCACGAGTAGGACATGCATCATATAGCGTCATTGGGATGTGATCACTTATCTGTTTTCGGATGTTTATATATCTACTATGGTTTTAAGCGTATTGTTTTACACAGACTATTTGGTTAACTATTTTCTTTAATTTCGCTTCCGCAACTATTTGAATGTTTGGTTATCTATAAAATTTGTTTTTACAATAACGAACTAAATGGTTTGGGCATTTAGAGTCGTTCATATGACTTATGGCTATGGGGTCCTGGTATGTCACGAGCCTCGCGGTATAAACCCCGTAGTGGAATTTGAGGGTGTGACCTTCATGGTCGAAAACGCCTATTAGACGTTTGATTTGGGTACTTTGTTTTTAAATTTTTTAACTATTTTAAATAATTATATTAAAAAAAATAAAAAACCAATTCAAAACACCACAAAATACCCAAAATAAAACTTTGCTCCGAAGCGCCTCGATTTAGTCAAAGCGAGGCGCTTCGCTTTTAAATTTCAGCTTTTTCTGACCCTAGTACTAACCCCTTGAAAAGGGATCAAAGCGCCTCGCTTTAGCCAAAGCGAGGCGCTTTGAGGGGCGTGGAAATAGAAGGAGGGGGTGTGAATAGCTAGAGCCTATATAAATTTATGTATTTGTACAGTCCAACAACTAAAAGGTTAGTCGAACAAAATAATTATTAACATAAATGATTAAATGTTCGTTTGTTATGGTCTGTTTGAGTATAAGTAAAAGGTCCATCTTGTAATTGTTGCATTGTCAGGGGCTGAAAGGGCATATGCTCAAATCTACAATAAATTGCATGCGGCCCATAACCAGAAAAGCCCAAAACGAGCCAACCAGCGGAAGCATGAGGGAAGTTCATGCGCACCGTGTGATCAACCAACGCACGACCGGATCTGCCACGACGCCTACAAGTGACTTGCAAGCAAAGCTAAATGAGCACGAAGAAGACAAAAGGTACAAAGGTACAACACGTACGAACCAATAATATCAAAGGGACGTGTGGCAGAGGTCATGGTGCATGCCCCACCAATCAGAGAACCCCAGCGAGGCAAATCCCAACGTCCATTTATGGACGAAAGGACCAAATAGTACAACTGACAGTGACATGAGATCGTTTTAGGATCTCTAGCACACTGGACGGTTGTCATGGTGCACGCGCACCATGCATGAGGGGAACAACAAGCACTGTTTCCAGACGCCTCAGCCAATGAGGCTGCACGAGGCCACGTCACCAACAGTCTCCATTAACGCCCACCAACAGAGTAGACAAAGGTACAATTGACAAACCCTAAGCGGTCACCAATCACATTCAACCAATGAGACTGCATGAGGCCACCTCAGGGCATGTCATGCCTGTCTCCTACCGCCGCATGACACATTTCCAACCCCTAAGCAGTCACCAATTGCATTCAGCCACACGTGACGATAGTACATTCTCTCTCTATGCTTATATGATATATATTATCATCTTGTCTTCTACTAATTATTGGTCGGTGGTGGAGGTAAGCATTTAACTGAGCCTCGACCCAATGGGTAAGTTAAGGGTTAACGTTGGAGGCCCGTGTGGAACCTATTTAAGGAGGACTTCAGCTCCTTGAATAGGTCATTCAGAAAACCTTGAAGAGCACACTTAATGCCTACACCATTTTTGTGTTTTTACATTGGATTCGTTATCGATTCCTAGCAGTCACATCCCACCGGCTTTACCTTGTGTTGTTTCAGGTTCTCACTCACATACATCTCCCCTAGCCGTGGTGTTCTAGCAAAGGATTATTCGTGCAGCAACGACTGTTTATCGTCCTTAACCGGAGACTATTGTTTCTTTAGGGGCCTAATGCGTAAGTCGTAACAACTACTAATACGGGTGTTCAAAAAATACCTGAATCCGAAAATCTGATCCGAATTATCTGATATCCAAATCAGAAACTATCCGAAAATTCGGATATCCGAAATTTCGGAGAATTTAAGGATTCAGGTGGTGATTTTCAAAATTTTTGGATATTCCGGATGTCCGAAAATCTATACATTTATTTTTATCGGATATCTGAAATACCAAAAAAATAACCGAAGCTATCCAAAAAATATTCAAAAATATCCGAAGCTATCCGAAAAATATACAAAAAAATCCGAAGCTATCCGAAAAATATACAAAAATAAGATAGTGGGAAAATATAAGAAGACAGAAAGCGAGCTCGTTAGTATCGCTAATTTGCCTTGTCTGCTCTTCATGACTGCTGCCTGCTCCATTGTGAAAGTATCCATTTGAGCATGGACCATCCAAAAGAGAACGAACACCGCCCATACTGGGACAAGCTTTATCACCTCCATTAAGTCTTCTACTTACACTGGAGTTATGCGCATCCTTTTATCTTCATTTCTAGACCAAGGAACCTCCATGTATCAAATGTTAAGTATTTGAGAGGTCTGCAAGATGTTTGTAAAAAATAGAATTGGTTTATATTAATTACCTGAATCTCGTATGTCCATTCAATAAGCTATAATGTTTCATGTTCTTCTAAGCTGAAAACAACACTCTCCAAAGAACGGTTAAAGGGCTTCCTTGTGGTTTTTTGAATCGATAAGATTTTTTCTTGTGTAGGAGCAGAACAAGAGCAAAAATCATGACCCTAGTACATATCCATATCCCGTAAGCATACCTCCCAAATTGATCTTGCACGTATTCTAATACGGTTATTGCAAAAAGAGACTCGACGTCAACACGTAGGTAAAACATGTTGATGAAGGTTGCCATTGCTTTCAATTGCTGAGGAGTTGACTCGTCAATTTGGTCATACCTGAACTCCGCGCATAAAATGTCGGATATCCGAATCCGAAATTTTCGGATAGCTGGTTTCCCTATCCGAATCCGTATCCAAAATTTGGATATCCGAAATTTTGGATATCTGATCGGATAGGGAATCCGATATCCGAATATCCGATTTTTTTATGATATATTTTATTTTATATGTTTTATACATAAATTTTTGGATATTTTTTGAATATTTCGGATATTTTTTCAGATATTTTCGGATATTAGATAAAACTTTTTTGTAAATTTTTGGATATCCGAAATTTTTTAAAATCACTATCCGAATCCGAAAATTCAGATATCCGAATTTCGGATATCCGATATCCGGTTTTTCGAATAGTTTTAGATGCGGATATCGGATATTTCGGATTGGATTTTCGGATTCGGATATTTTTGAACACCTCTAGTTACTAGTGATACTAATGCCAAACCCTGGTTAAAAGAAGAAAATTTGTTACATATGGTTTACGCTCTTCACGGCTAAAACGGAGATGTTTATAAGTTGTATTAGATTATAGGTGGCAATTGTGATACAAAGTAAAAGTTATTAAATATTGGATAGTGTAAACTTACGAGGGTAAAAATACATGCAAATATAACGATGGCCATGTAACAACCGATTTTCATTTCGCCAAGAATCCTCCAAAATTGCAAGGATATTGAGAACACCCATGCAATTTGTCATGATGTTCGCAGCTTCTGATGAAGAAATACTCAAAACATCATGCATATATGCGATAAGATTGATAGTTATTCCCACCATGCAAAATCGTTGCACGAGCTCAACTCCTACAAAGGAAAATCTAATGAATTTAAGACCTGAATAAAAAGTACTAACTAACTAAACCTATATCATACATGAACAATTAAAAGATAATTACAATCTACGTTGTAGCCTATTGTTATTAAATTTCGAATTTTATATGACTATAGGGCAAATTGGTTAGTAAAACTTGATAAAAGATATATTGTTATGAAAGGAAATCTTCAAGGAGTGTTGCTATGAAATGCAAGGACCAAAATTAACGGAGAATGTAAAAAAGTGTTGTAGGATTGTACGCTATACCTTATATCGATTTTTTGATACCCAATGGAATACCCAGATATTTAAAGTTTGGTTCATTTGAAAAGATAGGGATAGTGAAAAGACAAGGATAGTGACCAATCTTGCCGGATTTGATTACTCCTTGATCAAATTACAAGATATCACGCTTTCATGAATTTGTTTTGTTTTACTTTTAAATTTTTCATGTTATGTTGTGTTTAGGTATGTTTTTTACTAATTTTGGAGTAGAATATGCGAGATGCATAGTTTAAGCGAGGTGAGTACCTAAAATGACTGTCGCTGCAGGCCAACCACATGTTTTGGTCTTGTCAGCAGGATTTCCTTGGAAATCGAGTGTTTCGTTTTCAGAGTGTGTGGAATTTTCTTGGAGATATGGTGATGAATCATTCTCACTGTCAAAATATGGTGATGATTCAAACTCATTAACAGATTCAATCTCGTCTACAGGATTCCAAGGTGACGATTCAATCTCATTGTCTTCAAGATTCCCTTGGAAATCTAGTGAAGCTTCACTCTCATTGTCGTCCGAATTCCCTTGGAAATCTAATGAGACTTCATTCTCGTTGTCATCAGATTTCCCTTGGAAATAGAATGACGCTTCACTCTCACTGTCATCAGATTCCCTTGGAAATCGAATGAGTCTTCACTCTCATCGCCGTCAGAATTCCCTTGGATATCGAATAAGGCTTTACTCTCGTAGTTGGCAGGATTTCCTTGGAAATGTCGTGAGGTACCAACAAAGGCATGAACCTGAAAAAATGAGCATAAAATGTTATATAAAGATTTGAAGTAGTTAAATCAAGAAAATATATTATAAGCCAACTGGGAAGTCATTCACAGGATGATATTGTTTCACGTCCCGTAAGTGTAAAGTGTTGTTTGTAGATGTGTTTGTTATGGTTTATTTGAGTATACCAAGTAAAAGGTCCATCTTGTAATTGTTGCATTGTTAGCGGCCTAGTGTGTAAGCCGTAACAACTACTAGTAGGAGTGTTAAAAAATACCCGAATCCGAAAATTGATCCGAACTATCTGATATCCGAATCCGAAACTATTCGAATATTCGGATATCCGAAATTTTGGCGAATTTCGGATTCGGATAGTGATTTTCAAAATATTCGGATATTCCGGATATCCAAAAATCTATACATTTATTTTTATCGGGTATCTAAAGTATCCGAAAATATCCAAAAAAATATCCAAATGTATTCGAAAAATATTCAAATATATCCGAAACTATCCGGAGAATATCCAAAAACTTATATTTATGAATATATAAAAAATAAAATATATTATAAAAAATTAGATATTTGGATATCCGATCTACCATCCGATCAGATATCCAAAATTCGGATATTCAGTTTTGAACACCCTAATAACTAGCCAACCTTTAGTCAAAGTGATTTTACTAAGTTGTGGAATGGGAAAACCTTAATGTGTATGTAATAACACGTCACATAAATTTTATGTGACCCTCATATGATGATGGTTTTCGGCTCACTTGAATCTTGTTCCATAACTAGTAGCTATGGTAAACAAACATCATATGAGTGGTAAATACAAATAGTGAGTGTCATTATCGAAATTTGTTAGACAAAACACAAGCATAAATATATTTCTTGTACTTTGTGTTCCCTATTAGGCCTTAGACATCAAATAAATTCTAAGAAGGTTGAAAAAAAAACTTTATATGTATTTTATCGATCAACTTCCCGATGGATGTATAGAATTAGTTAAAAGAATATATCTAGTTTGTTTAAGGTTGTTTAAAAGGCCCGCGGCTCGTGACTCCTCAAAGTTCGCTTGAAAAAAGCTTGCCTGTAAACGAGGTTGGCTCGACTCGGTTCGACTTGTAAACGACCCGAGCTAAGGTAAGTTTGTCTTGTAGCTTGGTTGTTTGCTGGCTCTTAACTCGCTCGTTTAAGTTAAAGCCTAAATTACAATTTATGTAAATTGTAACCAATTGTAACCAGAAAAAACTTGTAACCTAACATCTAACTAAAATACACTATGCGTCAAATATCCAAATAACGTATTTTTATATGACTAATTTTTAATTTTTGAATAAAGAAATAAATAGAAAAAATTTTAAAATTGTTATAGTTCATTAACTATTTATTTGGCATTATTGATAAGTGATTTAACATAAACAAATATAAAAATAAAATATTAATTTTCTTATATAATATGAATATCTGTAAAAAATTAAAAAAGTAAGAAAATAAATTGGCTGGGTCATTGGGCCGGCTCGGCCCAACTCGGTTCAAAACGAGCCGCGCCCAAGCTCAACATTAAGGCTCGATAAATAAATAAGTTTTGTTTGACTCGACTCGATTTTTTAATGAGTCGAGGGCTTGGGCTCGCCAAGTCCGAGCCCACCCTAGCTCGGCTCTGTTCGGCTCATTTAGAGCACTAATTTTGTTATCACATTGGATGATATGATAGGCGTACCAGTGGGGGTCCTTTGTTTTTTTCCCAACCAATAATGAAACGGCAAGTTATTATGGGAAGAGGTGTGGGTACAATAAAAAGTAAATTAAAAGTTAGTAGATGTGATTAGAGAAGAAATTTGTGAAATGTGTTATATCGAATAAAAGTTTGCAAGGAAAATCATATAAATACTATTTTAATTATGCTTGTTTTTTCTGAGCTAAACGGTCTGCAGTCTGCGGACTACATATGCAGACATCTGCAGAAGAAGAGGTGGATCAAAGATCTACAGTCTGCTGGAAGAAGACTGTTTGTTTGTTAATGTCTGCGTGACCTAACCATAACCATAACCAACCACAACCCACCGCAAACCACTATACCCATAACCAACCACAACCACAACCACCATAACCACCGTGAGCCACTACAAACCATAACCAACCACAACCCACCATAACCATAACCAACCACAACCCACCATATCCATAACCAACCACAACCTACCATAACCTTCGCGAACCACCACAACCCGTCATAACCATAACCAACCACAAACCACCATAACCATTACCCACAATAACGATAATCAACCACAACCCACCATAACCTACCACAACACAAAGAGGAGAAGAAGAAGCAGAAAAAGAAAAGAAGAAAAAGAAGAGAAGTAGGGCGGCGGTCGGGAGGGGGGAGGCGTTGGCAATCGCGAGGGGGAGGAGGGCGGCGGTCGGAAGGGGGAGGAGGAGGGCGGCAGTCGGCGTCGGAGGGAGGAGGGCGGCGGTCGGGGTGGAGGAGGAGGAAGATAGGAAGAAGAAGAAAAGAAAAGAGGAGAAGAAGAAAAGAAGAAAAAGAAGAGAAGAAGTAGAAAAGATTAGAAGAAGAAAAGAGAAGAAGAAGATGAAGTAGAAGAAGGAAAGAGAAGGAAAAAAAGAGCATGAGACTCACGAGAGAAGGAAAGAAAAGAAGAAGAGAAGAAGGAGAAGAAGAAGAGGTAGAGAAGACCTCAGAAGACTTGGGTCCAAGTCTGCACCAAGAAGGGGTCAGGAACGCCTTTTTTAGTGAAAGGTCTTCCAAAAATCAAACAATCTGTGCGCCCCAAACGTCTGCCCGGGTCTGTACGGCGCAGACATAAGTGATCAGAAGCACTTCTGACCAAAAAACAAACACCCCTAAGTGTATCTATCTTGTAGGAAAAACTGTTAATATATTTTTTCATGATCGATAGTAATTTGTTAGAAAATACACAATCTAATCTCTGGAATCTCCTGTTGTTTCGAGATTTTAGGCCAATCGGTGTGGTTTGACGCCCCGCCACATAAGCCAGCAATGGCGCCAATCACCATCCCGTGGGTGTGGAACCTGGGCATCATTGTTGCACTCATTATGCTCTTAACAACGTGCATATAGAAATGAAGGGCCCATGTGCAAAGAACTATTCACACTTTTTTTTTCATTTTTTTTAATTATTAGTTAAACCATAACGTAATAGCTAAATGGTGGGTTAGTTAAATCTTATTATCTACTTGGCAAAGGCCGCGGTGTCTTATGTTAAACCACAACGCACAGACTTAAAATCTTGAGCTTTATGTATCTTGAAATAACATTTGAAAGTATCAAAACTTTTTTATGGTGGCTCCAAGATCAATTTCGTAACTTTCTCGAATTTTAAAGATGGGGGCAAATACAACGCATAAGAATTTTGTATGTTCTTGTTTTCCATTCATGAAATAAAAAATTCAATTGCCTTCGTTCATGATTCGAAATGAAAGGAGTCTCTCTATGCTTCCACTTCCCATTATTATTCTTGATGGAATTCACAATTCAATTGGATCACACATGTAATTCCCATTTTTTTCCATGAAGATTTTTATTTGAGATGATAGGAGATGATTTCATCTTGAGGTTCTACGAAATATGAGAGTAATATCAAAACAAATCGGGTTAAAATGAGTCCATAAAAAAGTTATATAATTAATATTAATAATATAATGAATTTGACAATATATTTCAAGCCAACTCAAACGTGTATAGATTACAAATACAAAAGTTTTGACGATAAAACTTAACGCAAATATGATACATATATCTAGAGAAAACTATATGATCTTGCTTGAGCTACTACGATTCTGTAGTCCATCTGAATAGGAAATTATTGGTCAAGCATAGTTGTAGAAATTACCGAATCCAAACACTCAAACACTCTAATCTCTCTCAATGAACAACACAATGATACAGAAGCAATACAAATACAAGAATATCGACAAAACGGTGACCAAAACTTTTATTAGTTACCCAAACCAGAAAACACCCAACCAATACCCAAGATCTCAACAATTGTTAAGATCTGATGAACAATACAAAGTTATCATCAACTACTGATTATTTAGATCAATTGTTGATGATGATATAACTGGAATACAAACAAACTTACACAGACTCGAACAATATAGAGAAACCCTAATCAGACGAGAGAGAGAGACGAATAATAATGAACAAATGAGAGAGAGTGAGCTATTTATATCAACTGCTAGAACCTTACACCAACCAATATGATCGAACCAATCTGAGCCATCCATCATAACTCATCACAATAAATCTCAGCCATTCATTTCATTGCTGGACCCAATGCCATAAGCCCATCACACTTTCAATGAATTAAGCCCAAGGGAACTAGCCCAATAATATGATCAGTCAAAGAGACTTAATAGAAACATTAGCCCAACAATATATAACACAATAATAAGTCTAGTTGACCCATATGGATAGCAAATGAATTATAAATTTAATCTTTATATTTCAAAAATAGTAATAAATAAAAAAAATAAGAAAGCAGAAAATAAAATAAAGAAACACTGATAAATCAATATACTAATTCGACTAAGAAAAACTTATCTACTTGATTTAATTAGTTTTGACTTTTGATTAATAGCCCAGCTAAGCACCATTGTTCGTTTTTTCTTTTTCTTTCCTTCATCTAGCAACCACATTGGAATAACACTGTATGAATCTCTCATTGACGGTAAAAGCAGATCATGTAAAATTTGTCTTTAATGTACTTGGACTTGACCACTTTAGTGCACATATCTCAACAAATTTCCCTAATAATCATCTCTACTCTTATGAATCGCAACTAGGAATAACTTTCCTTGCACCATCATCTCTTTGTCAAATTAAAAACTGTATATTGTTGAATTAATCTTGGTGGGTGTCCACTGTCCACCTCTTGAAAAATCACTTGTTCAAGTTCGTGGTATAATACCTAGCTATTGCTAATCTTGATTTTTTTTTGTATACTTCTAGCCAAAGTGCCGAAAACCAAGGTTGTTCATGACCGAGAGGCGAGTTGGAGAAATGAACACTATTTAGCACACGTCGATTAATGTAGATATGCTAATTTAATGAACCTGAGTTAGAGTGAGGGGAGTGGAGCGTGGGTTTGAGCGCGGAAAGCTCACCCACGCCCCCAAACACCATCCCACCATGGCGTGGGTGATGGCGTGGCCCAATGGGCTTGGGATTTTGGCCATGCATGTTGGTGCGGGAGACTTGGGTGGTGTTGTAGTGGTTTGTTATTGGTGGGGCATTTTGGGTGATGAGTTGATCGGTTGGATTTTTTCTTAAATAACCCTTATAATAATTAAAACCCAACCCCCTCCACTTCTCAACATTTTGAAGGCTTGAGTTTTAAACCCCACTTGTACCATATAGCAACTCATCTCATTCCCCTAACCGAAGCCCCATTCCCTTAGTCTTATAGTGTAAATTTACAAGTTTTGTAAAGCTAATAATAGTTTCCAAAGCATATGAGTTGACGTTTTTAACGTGAAATGATATCATATCCGCATGTATGGTGTTTTAAAAAAGTTAGGGACTAAATTCCACTATCAATCCACATATCAAGTCTTTGTTAATCACCAAAAAGACAGTATAATTCATTATATCTAGATACACGTGTCTCATCAAAGATATTAATAGCGGCGAATCTTGTATTTGAAATAATGATTTATTTTAAAGGAATGATATGTTATGGAATATAACGAATAACACCACCGTTCACCGTTTTCGTCATCATCATAATCAGTAAATCTCGCCAATAGTAAAACTAAGGTAGGATTTGATGAGGGCAAAATATAGACAACCTTACATCCACGCCATAGGAATAGAAAGACTATTTCCAGCAAGAAACCCGGCTCGATAGTAGTTTTGCATCAAGTCTTAGACATAAGGTGAATAACACTCAGCACTTGTGATAGAGGCCAATTGGTAGATGTACCCTATGTCTTTCGGCTATCAACACCACTAGATGATGCATTATTAACCGTTCTCGCTTTTAACATTATTTTCACGAAACTAGTAAATAATCTTAAAATTAATGCAATTTCACTTTTGCCCCCGACGACTGCGCACACTGCAAACGGGACGTGAATAATAGCAAATAGTTACAACTAGTGTTTGAGCCCCGCGTTGCGGGCGCGGGGGTTGTAAACCCATGCTACGTGGCAAACAAATAATTCGTTAAACAAAAATGCAAATTTATACCGCGCTAAATGACGAGGCATTAAGTGGCAACCTAGTAGATTACAAGGGTTGTAGGCGTTGGGGGCGATGGGCGTAAAATCGTGCTACCAGCGTTGTAGGATGGAGCGTAAAACCGTGCAAAGTAGCAACGAAAAAACGATCAAAACCAGGGAAATCGTAAAGCAAATACACAAAATATTAACACCAAGTGACTCACATAATGTAGAAACGTAGCAGGCAAATGAGCCGTAAAACCATGTTAAGTACTAAGCAAACAAAGACAAAACCTGTGCGAAATCGCTAAAGAAACTGCGTTAAATGGCAAACTACTAAATTAAAAAGGGTGTAAATAGAAAATCAAAAGAGGGAAAACAAACAAAGGAGTAAAGCACTACAATACAAAATAGACTATCGGACAAAATAGAAACTATTGCTCATGATGTTGTTTCAATTTAGTATATAAGGGTTTCATCTCAATTCTCAAGCATTCCAAGAGTAATTGTCAAACATCAAAGTATCAAACATGTATTTCTGAAGTGATCTGAAAATATTAGGGGCCGAATTTGAATACAAATCCCTTGACTAACTATAGCAAACTATATACATACACCAATATTGTTTTCACACCACCAATTTCGTTTTTAATATCAAAGGTTATTAGTAGTGAACTGTATCATTAACCTCTAGTATAAAAAAGAGAGTATTATCGTGGTTATCGTACTTCTATCATGAATAATAATAGTACCTCCGTACGGCGTGGAAGGGGTGTGGCCCTTGGGGCTTGAAGATCTCCACCGGTGTGGGCAAAATGTGAGAGTGGAGTGGATGGTTGTGGTTGGCTATTGGATTATGGATAATTATGGTTGGTCATTTGATTCAAAAAAGAAAAAACAAAACCCTCTCCACGCCACCACCACCCCCCCCCGGTTGGTTTTTTAGGTGTTGGAGGATAATTGACGTAGTTATCAGTTTATCACATGTTACTCCATGCCTCCTCTCACCTACGCACCCTAAACATAAAAAAAAGTATGAGAGTGATATTAAGTACCTCTCTTTATAAATGAAGCCCAACTTTACAACTTCAAATTCACACCTCCTCTATTATCACCAACTTCAATCTAAATTCTAAATTCTAAACCCTAAAACATTTCATTTACTTTGCTACAAAATGGGACTCTATTTCTCTTCTTCTTAATACAATCCAAATCCAAATCCAAATCCAATTCCCAACCATGGATCCCTCTCCTTCCACAAGATTAAGACACAATCTAACATTCTCCTCTACCTTACTCGACCAAATTTACCAATCCATTGACCAACAATCACAACCCACAGTTTGCACCCAAACAACACGCAAAAAACAAAGCAGTTTCGTAGAACATGATCCAGTTAAGTTAACTAGCCATTATGTTAACGATCATGAACACCGAGCCTGTTTGTATCACAAATTTACGCAGAATAAAGCATACGACAAACCGGTATTAGGAAGATCATACACTAGCTCTAGTGGATTTTCTTCGTCTAAACCTAAACACGATAACTTCAACATCAAACGAGAGAAACATAATTCGAGAGGAACGGATAATGAAGATGGCAAATTTGTTAACACGAAAGCGAAAGCTTTGAAGATGTACAATCATTTGAAGAAGATGAAGCAACCCATTTCTCCACGGTTATCATCTTTTTTTAATTCACTCTTCATTACAAGAAACAATAAGAAACCTAACACAAAATCAACCTGTTCATCATCATCAGCATCAGCATCTTCATATTCACGTGCATGTTTAGGCGATACGACGTCGTCTAGGACCAAATTCAGCAACGAGATTAATACGTCTGGCAAAAGTGTTGAGATGCATATTAGTGAGCAGAACACTCGTGTATCGAAAGCTGGAAATAAGAAGGTTGAATGTGAATCGGATTCGGTTACGAATATTGAAGACGAGTATGAACATGAATCCAACGATGGGGAGAGTGATTCGAGCTCGGATCTGTTTGAGCTTAAAAATCTTTCTCCTGTTAGAATTTGTAGGTATCAAGAAGAGTTGCCTATATATGCCACCACTAATCTTCATACTAATCAAGCCATTGCTAATAGTAACCTCATGTAATTATAGATTTATAACCTTTTTTAGTTTTTTTTTTTTTTTTTCCATTCTAAATTAAACTGTATCAAGTAAAAGTGTTATTTGTTGGAAATTGTTTATGTGAATGTGAGTTGGCCTTGTCCCACATTGGTTGGGAGATGGAAAGTGGAAGACTTTATAAGGTAAAGCTTATGTGGAAGATTCAAAATGTTAAGTTACTTTATACTCTAGCACCTACCCGCGCGCGCAGGGGGGGTGCAAAAATGGGCTCTGGTTCGGGAAAAATTCTTGAACCAACACGACGCCCGCATCTGCGGACACGAATGCAGCTCGAAAAACCCGGGTCCGCGCGCGACACGGTTTTTGCTACCCATTTATTTTTGTGACTTAAAAGAATGCTTCCAGAAGAAGGAGTTACACACCTCCTAGTCTTCAGCTACGGTTACGAAGACTCTTGGTCTTCAGCTTTAAGAGTGATTAATCCGTAATCATTACCATCATTATTTGTGATTAATCACGTCAGTTTCATGCTGATGGTTTTGATTATATAATAGAACTTCCTGTGTTGCAGCATAGAGATACAACACAGATAAAACACTCTCTCACGTAAACTCTGTTGCTGCAGTAAACATCCGTTCAGAAGCAGGCGACTTCCGGTTAATTTTCAGGCAAGTGTTATAGTCCGCAGTGCACCGCGCCGCGCTGTTGAACCGGTGTACCTGGGAACAGACGACGAATCTGTTTAAGGGAATTGTGTCAAACACAAGCCCGGTTCTGTTAATCCGTTTATTTCTTTCTGTTTGTTTCTTTTGCAGAATTTGATCGGTCTCCATTTACTGTAAGTATTCCAACATTATTTTGTAGATGAGTTTGAGTCAAGCTAGATTTTTTTTTTTTTACTAAGCCTGGGCTTTCGCTAAATGTAACATACCGCAGCTTAGGTTGCTAAAGCTTTATATGTGAAGCTCAAGCTTGACTCGTCGTTTGTAAAGCTCGAGTGTGACTCTTCATATGTCAAACTCGAGCTAACGTAGAGGTTACAACTTATTACATATGAAAACTAGTAAGATATCGCTTTTTTTTAAATATCACATTTCGTCTTCCAATAAATTTGAAAGATGCATCTCACATTAAAATTTTTAATATGTGTTAAAAAATCAATAAACAAATGAAGGATTGATGGACAATGCAAGATACTTTTAGTTGTAGCAATCTAGCTACTCGCATCTAAAAACTATACCCTTTTCATTTTACATTTAATTTTCCAACATAAAAAAAATGACATGGTATTAAAGGTTACAAATGTGTAATTATTTATATTGATGGTAATGCAAAAGAAGTGTGAAATGGATGTGAAAGTTGAAATGAACATCGATTAACGAGTATAAAAGAGTGGTGTCTAAAGTAAAAGATGGATTTTGTTGAAGATTTTATCATCCTATTCACACGCATAGAACACTTTGTGTAATTTATGAAGACGGATAACGAAGTGGCCACCTATGGTTTGTATTGTATGATGGTGAAATTTTCGGGATTATTTTAACCGATTGGATGAGTCAAGTCCGTCTCCATTTAGTTATATTTCAATGATAAATATTAGGGGGTCGTGGCGCTTCCAGTTTTGACCACGGGTACCTTACGGTAACCCGACTACCAGCATGGCAATAGGGTCGTCGGTGATGCTGGCAGTGGATCTGTGAAGGTGAGTCGTGTGTTTGACCACGGTTTTGAAACCGTGTTACTTAATTATTTTCATTTATTTTCAATTAATTTCTATTTATTTCAATTGTGCAAACACATAAAACATTATTAAATAAAACACACAAAAACATAAATATATTACTATTAAACATAAATAAATACAAAATATTGAAAAATAATTTAAAAAAAAACTTCAACATTACGTAGCAATTGTCATGCCTCGACATGGTTGAAACTGTTACTGTATCGAGCCGCATGGTTGACATGCGTGAACTCGATTGCCAACTCCTCCTCAATACCCGGGTGCTCCCTCAAGGCGTTTGCATACATTTACTGTTGAGATCGGTTCGCTTGCGTTTGAGACTTTCGGTCGTTCGAATCGTTATCACCAACTTGGTGGTTGAAGTCTACCAATACACTGTTGTTCTGGGGTAGGGTTGTTCTTTGCATCTTGGTAGCACATTACAAAGGCGTTTTCTTTCACCTCGTTCCAACGCGTCAATTTTTTTAGTGTTTAGAGTGGTAATTGTGGGCAAATGTGAAATTTTTGGATACCCAGAGTGGGTATTTATAGCCTAATTTTTTGAATGTTTTAAAAAAAAATACCATTGCAAATTAAATTCTAACCTACCGTTTTAATTTTTTGTCACCGTGCCTGTCACCATCTACACACGCTTTAAATTTTGAATCCAAATTAGATTGAAAAAATTAAAGTGTATATATATTCATTTAAATGAAAATAAATAAATATTTTAGTAAAGTGTTACCTCTAAAATAGTGTTTTAGTGAAGCGACGTGACACTTGAAAAATAATAAGGTAGTGCCCCTCCCATAGAGATACTCCAATTCTTCTAGTTTTTTCAACATTATCTTTTGTATACTTGATAATAGATTTTAAATTTATTCATTGCATATATAATAATAGAAATGATAAAAGGACAAAAATTATAAAACTCAATCCATCCCCACACTAACCCGTATCGGTAACAACTCTTGTCAAGTTGTCTGCAAATATGTTTTCAGGATATGTATTATCCGTAATAACTCCTAGCCATGGACGAGCGTTTTATAGACACCTAACACAACATTATTGTTTGTGAAGGACGTCGCACAACTCTCGCACATTTGCCAAATTAGTGATGTTTTAACAAAGATTGTACGTTTTGTAGAATACTCAAATTTGTATTCACTTTGTTTTATGTAAGCCTATGCGTTATGGGTTAACAACTCATGCCAAATTAGCATGGGAAGCATTAAACACCACATCTCCTGATTAATAATGGAGGCACCAATGAGAGGCGGAGAATGTGGGGTCCACCCCCTTTGACCAATCATGTGTTTTATTGTTTAGTTATTTTATTATATTTAGTTATTGGGTGTTTGATTATTAATCAAATTCTTAGGCTGTTTGGTGTGAAGTCGGGGAAGGGCTCGGTGGGGGTGAGGTGGAACCACCCCCGATCGGGAACACCCCTCCCCCAGATGAAGGTGGGTGGGCTTTATGTGGAGGTGAGGTAAATGTTTTATTTTTCTTTTTTCTTTGTTTACACTTAAAAATATGGAAAGGGAAAGTACTGAGGGAAACCATTTTCTTGGTTTGGAGGAGGGAAGGAGGAAAATGATGTTTACGTTAATGTAGCATTTAGTGAGTTGGGGGAATCAAACACTACTACCATATGGCCTTATGTGGAAGTGACTTTGAATGATGTGACCAAAGTTTAGTTTACGGACAATGCATAGTCTATCAACGTAGCATTCAGAATAATAAAACGGATGTAAAGTCTGTGTGTAGACACTATCATAAATCCATAATCAATTACAAAACCCCGCAACTTATTCAGGTTAAACTAAATCCTAATGATATAAAATGAATTAATTATATTACTAAATCCTAATGATGTAAGATGAATTGGTTATATTAAAACAACACCATTAACACACTTTGGTTTCACATCCTTACTCTCTTTTTTATTTGTTTATTCTTGTTTGGTAAGAACAAAATTAAAAAGAGAAAAGACGTTTGAAAATCACTCCTTTTAATCTACACAAGCTAGTTGTTTATATATATGTAGGTGGTGGCGAGCCAACCCTAGGGAATGGAAACCAGGGGTTGATAGCAAAATGTGGGCTATATTATATATATCATATATATGTTCCAACAGTGATCAGTCAACTAGTAGCAGTAGTCTCACCAACCCTACTGCCGCACGCCGTCGCTATTATTTCCGGCACACCATGTGCCTAACTGCCTCCGACCTGCATGGTGTATTAGACCACAGGGAGTGGGGCGGGGTTGGGTGGGCGGTAATTGGTTCCCGGGCGGGAACACCGTCCCGGGGGGCGGAAGAGGAGGGCGGGGAGGGAGGGGCGGTGGGGGAAAGCCGGGCGGTGGGGGGTTTGGGTGGGTGACGTGGCAGTTTTTGGTTGGGTGTTTTTTTTTTCTTTTTTTTTTATTTAACTTTAAAACAATATAATATTATTCCTTTCACCCCCCTTTCCTCCCCCTTCCACTCCCCACAATTTTTTTTCCCCCCACATGGGTCCCACACGTGCCACATGGCGCTTCACCCCCCTCTTTCCGCCCCTCCACTCCCTCTAGTCTTAAACATAGTAAAAGCATTAAGCATACCACCCATTTTTAGTAATTTACAAACTTTTACTTGTTTTAATAACACATTCCATAGTGTTTATACAAAAATAACATTTGTGTTTTGAAAGATGAGTGATAGATTCCCATATCTACATTAATTTATTTCTTTTTGTCAAGTATTTAATAATAAAACATACAATAGAAAAGTAGTGGGATTTTGTCGCGCTACACTTAGGAAGTTCAATTCAGTCAGTATCAAGGTTTGGTTTGTTACTATGTGACAATTGTTGTAGCAATCAATAGAGAAAAGCTAAACGCTCATTGCAAGGAGCAATCTGGTTTTAAATACAAGTACGATTGGGATTAAAAAGTTTTATATGATGTTCTTAAGGCCATATGTAATGGTTACAGATGTTAGCGCCCCTCCCTTTCTTTTAATTGGCTGAAATATGGTGGCACCGAATCCAAGAAAAAAATGGTGTTAAAGGTTTAACGCTCAAGACTAGTTTTGGGATTTTAAGGCCCCTATGTGGTGGTGTATGGGATGCTAATTTTGTTTTAAGACCCCTTTAACGCTCAAGTACACATGGTCTAAGTGAGTAGAAAAGGAGGGCCCTGTGAAACAGACCCAACCCTGAAAGTGGACGGGGGTGGGCTATGGCTCCGGGCCCGGTCTTCTGATGGGTCCGGATTTTTTTATAAATCTATATATATATTAATTTGTTAATATATATGTATATTTTTATACTATACATGAAAATTTTGTTAGTGGGGTTAGAAAAGCCATCTTAATAAAATGTAGAGGTTTCGAGTTCAAGACTTGTTTCTCGCACTAAAATCTTATTTTATATTTTTTTAATTCAATCTCCCATTATCAAAATTTTGGGGCCTTTTTTTGTGTTGTATGAGGCCCAATTTTCATTTATTTATTATATTTTTAGGCTTCTAAGGGATGCCCCTCCCCGTGAACTTTCTTACGATCAACTTATAGATATGCCGACTCTACTGCCAACTCATATGCATGTGTTTGGTTAGGCAGGGGAAGCACGTTTATTTGAACCTTACAGGAGTATGCTTTCTTGTTAGAATAAGGGACAATGTGTTTGTTGGGAAAACACATGCTTAAAATCTTAGATTTTAACTGTTTGTATCCTATCATATTGTTAGATGAGTAGATGACTATCTTATGAAATCTAAAATATGATACTTGGGATGACTTTATTTTGTTTCTAAATGCTTATAATTTGGATTTATTTTAAGGTCGACTTTTTTTTCCCTTTATTTGTCTTAGGCTAGCTTTGTTAATATCCACCAAAATTACTAGAAACTTTTGAATTTCTTCTTTCCATCTGTCTTTTGATCAGTTATTTGTGTTCATCTTATGTGGCATGTTCAATGCTAAATTAGTGATCTAAATGTTTGTTTACTTTTTGAATAGCAATTTTTTACATTCAAATACCGCATAACCTTAGGCTTTTAACGAATTAAACCTTTGTGGGGGAGAGCACTCACTTGTATCAGAGTTTGTCGGTGCTGGTAAACAAAGAGTTTTACGGTACCGGGCAAAATGGATCATGCAACCTTGTATAAACACTCTTCTATCATGATACGGTTTTGCTACTCTTAAATTTTCTATATTTTATATTATACAGTTAATTTTATTTCATTGAACGGGTAACAAAAAGACAAATTTACAGTAGGTTGGCATGCAAATGGGCAATAAGTTGTGTCCGAACGCGGTTTTGAATAACAAATCATATCCTACTGAGAACAAAACCTTAGTCCCCATGGGTCAAGAAATTGATGCATGCGACCCTATTCACTCTATCTAGGAACTCAATAGTTTCTGGAGCCAAAAAGGCAAAAAATGGACGAAAACATATTGATTATCAGTGCAACTTTTATCATGTCTCTCATCTTTCTTCGATTTTGCCTTCAGCACCCACTGTCCACCATAAACCCGCTATACCATAGGCCAACAAGGGAATGCTCCGGTGTGGTCCACGACTCCACGGAAGCTATTATAACATTTTTTGTAGGATAACGTTTTTGTACAAAACATCACACACCACTAGTACAAACTATTATAAAAAAAATTGTTTGCGAACTTACTTGTTGGATAAATATCACACACCAATAGTACAAACTATTATAAACATCACACACCAATAGTACAAACCTTAGGCTATTATAACATTTTTTGTAGGATAACGTTTTTGTGAATAAAATTTATAACTCTCTAATTCTCTATGCCTGATGGTTTCCATGTTGGGCCAAAACAATTTAACTGGGTAATTAAAGAATGCAAAAGATATGGGCCGAAGTTGATCCAATAAGAGAAAGATTGATAATTGGAACGTGTAAAGTGGGTTGTTTAACTCTAAAAACTTCCTTTCTAAATTATCTTAAAAATATAAAAGTATTTTTTTTGTGCTAGTTATACATTATAAAAAATCTAGAACTTAGGTTCTATATTATCAAAAATAGTAATTTAATTGTGCTTATCAAAAATTCATTTGTCTTAAATCCCATTCATGCTAAACCATTGTATTTTCCTCAATGCAAATATAAATTCTCATTCTGATGATATGTGGTCAAGGACCCCCGCGGGTCCAAGGAAAAACTCATTTTGCTACCCAATAACATAACAAAGAGTTAGACAATCGCTCTACTGGCCCACACGTCACATTCGACCCTCTGTACAAAAGGGGCAAAAAAGGGTGTAGAGGAAGCGACGTGTAGCCAATCAAACATCCAGAAAGCAGGCCTCCATGATCTCCACCAGCGGTTATTGCAGAGGAGATAAAAAGGATGTGTGATGACGATGGTCGATGGCCAGCCAATCACACGTCGCAGGCTTGCCCTCTCCTTTGTACCCATACGATCAACACGAATGAGACTAAAATGATATTTTGATAACGACATCTTGACCAATCACTCCTCATAACATCGGCTATAAATAGTACATTGCATCAAGGTGAAAAACACAGTTACTCCGTACTCTCGCTTACATTTTACTCTCAAGAACGATGTTGATTCTCATGTCATTATAAGGATTGCACTCAAGAAGATTGGATTATTCCTTGGCTAAGTCTCGTCTAATCATTTGGTTAGATTGGTGTTTCTTCACATATGAACCTATGTATATTTTATGTATCTATTATAAAAGGGTGGGATTTAAATGGGTTTTAAAGATGAAAATTGCAACATTATTTGTTTGTCTAATTTTCCACTTTAGGACCCTTCTATTAATTTTATTTTTTAATTGGAGGATAAAGTTTCTTTACATTTATAAAATAGAAATAAAGTCAATTATGTATATTTATTGCCGGACTATCGAGAAGACGACTCGTAAAAGTATGATGAAATAGTGTATTATTGATTTAATTAGTAGTAGATTACAATAAAATAAATCTAGGAAGCTTAGCCGGTGCACGTCTCCATGTACACGTGGGATCAACTTAGTGGTCAAAATTCTACTATTTTTAGGTTGATAACATACTTTAATAGTTTAGTAACCGTAAATTTATATATGTAAGATTTTGTGTTGTGGTTGAGTTAACGGGGCTCTTAACCCGTATGGGGTTGCTAAAATAACTTAAACCTACAAGCTTGTTTGAGACTTGTATACTTTTGAGGCTTGCCGAGCTGAGACGTGTATAATATTTAGAGAGAATTACATATATTGTCCTTTAGTTATTAGTGAAAGTGCACTCTTTGTGCTTTATGTTAATTTTTAACTCATTCTGTCGTTTATTTTCTAAATTTGTTATACTCTCTGACTTTTAGCCGAACTCCGCTAAAAAACCTAGTTAACTTTGAAACTAAATTTTCACTTTTAGCTCTTATAAAATAATAAAATGTCATTTTGCATAGTTATAGTTTTTATTAAACTAGTTATTATTTTATAAGGGCTGAAAGTGTATATTAGTTATATATTATTAACATATATAATCCGGTTGATGAAAAATATATTTTGGTTTTATAAAAACTCATTTTATATATAAACATACACATATATGTAACCGAATTTAAGCGAATTAATGTCAACTATAACTCGACAAACATGAAACCTGACCGAAACTTGTTAAAACTTATACCGAATCCAACTGATTCAAACTGGATCGCAAAACAGGTCAAAAACCCAAACATAACTCGACCCGCGTTATCAAAAACGGATCTTACACCAACAAATGGCACCCAAACTTGGATCTGGTTTCTACCACATGGTTCCAGCTCAAAATTGCACTCATATTTGTTTTATCACGTGTTTAAAGACCTAATTATTAAGCCACCATCGAATTATTATACCTTTAACGAACCCACTTGGTTGTTTAGTCGATTATACTGCAAACTGAGACCATAAATACATTCATACATCCTAAACGACGTGTTATGTACCAGAACATTACACAAAAACATTAAATCGAGCTCTAATTTGACGATATAGAATCGGCAATCGTGAGCCTTTAATTGACGATTACACCTCGTTTCTAACAGGTTTAGTATGATTATTTTATATGGTTTTGATCGGAATTTGATGTAGTTTAAAGGCCCTATGATTTCGTTTCATGTCGTGCATTAGTTTCGTCAAATAATTTGGGTTAAGGCTTAGGGTTCGAGAAGGCTTTAATTCTAAACCGGAAACTATAACTAGGTAAAATGACATGTTATTATTTTGTAAGGGCCAAAAGTGTAAATTTAGTTTCAAAGTTAACCAAGTTTTTTAATGGAGTTAGGCTAAAGAACAGAGGTATAGCAAATTAAGAAAATAAATGACAAAATGAGTGAAAAACTAACATAAAGGACAGAAATGTAATAACGACAATATATGTAACTCTCTCTAATATTTAAGTATGCATAGCTTTGGATGTTTAAAAATTGATTGTTGAAATATATCAATAAACCTTATCTTTTTTCTTTCTAAAATAAATCAATATAGTTTTGGATTTATAAACATTTATTGTTGAAAGTAGGTATAAGGTAATTATAGTTACTAGGTTTTGATCGGAAATTGATGTAGTTTAAAGGCCCTATGATTTCGTTTCATGTCGTGCATTAGTTTCATCAATAATTTGGGTTAAGGCTTAGGGTTCGAGAAGGCTTGAATTCTAAACCGGTAACTATAACTAGGTAAAATGACATATTATTTTATAAGGGCCAAAAGTGTAAATTTAGTTTCAAAGTTAACCAAGTTTTTTAATGAAGTTAGGCTAAAGAACAGAGGTATAGCAAATTAAGAAAATAAAGGACAGAAATGTAATTTCGTTAATAACTAAAGGACAATTTATGTAATTCTCTCTAATATTTAAGTATGTATAGCTTTGGATGTTTAAAAATTTATTGTTGAAATATATCAATAAACCTTATCTTTTTTCTTTCTAAAATAAATCAATATAGTTTTGGATTTATAAAATTTATCGTTGAAAGTAGGTATAAGGTAATTATAGTTACTAGGTTTTGATCGGAATTTGATGTAGTTTAAAGGCCCTATGATTTCGTTTCATGTCGTGCATTAGTTTCGTCAAATAATTTGGGTTAAGGCTTGAATTCTAAACCGGAAACTATAACTAGGTAAAATGACATGTTATTATTTTATAAGGGCCAAAAGTGTAAATTTAGTTTCAAAGTTAACCAAGTTTTTTAATGGAGTTAGGCTAAAGAACAGAGGTATAGCAAATTAAGAAAATAAAGGACAAAATGAGTGAAAAACTAACATAAAGGACAGAAATGTAATTTTGTTAATAGCTTCATTTATTTATGAAATTATAAACCAAAGACAGCCAATTACACGTGATACGTAGGTAAACGGGCCACAAGTTGCGCCGCTACCCCTTTTTGTATTGCAAAACCTACTTTATTGAAAATAAAACATTGGCCCTTAGCAGCTGGAGAATTACTTTGCACAACTTTCTCCACGCGTTCGAGGAGCTTGATTGCTTGCGGGGCCAACGCTCCAAATGTATCAAAAAAGAAGGGCACAAACACATGCTGGTTCTCTAGACAAGCCGCTTCATGTTTATCCACTTTTTTGCTATCGGCTTTCAAAACTGCCTGCCCAGCCACAAACCCCGAATCCCGGAGTCCCACCAATGGGGATACCCCAGTAAGGTCAACGCATGCATGCTTGCCTTGCGCCCATCCGAACTAAATGACAATTTATGTAATTCTCTCTAATATTTAAGTATGTATAGCTTTGGATGTTTAAAAATTGATTGTTGAAATATATCAATAAACCTTATCTTTTTTCTTTCTAAAATAAATCAATATAGTTTTTGATTTATAAAAATTTATTGTTGAAAGTAAGTATAAGGTAATTATAGTTACTATATTTACTTATATATAAAAGGAATACTGGTCAATACTAAGACGTGTGGACCATTTTTGCGCCGATTAGAAATAGGCGCAAAAGTACTACCTCTTTTGCGCTTATTATACTAACAACCAATAACACATTGGCATGTCATAATGACGCAAAACTTAGCCACTCGTAAAGAAACTTGCCAAGGTCTACGCCTTCTAGCGCAAATCTTGTCACTGGAATATGGGTGGCAGTCAAATTGATAATTTAAAACCGAAAGTTCGATGACTGCTTTGCTAAACACATTTAGTTAAATGTTTATTCGTGTGATTTTCCCAATACTATGACCAGTGTTTGATCTTTTATTCTAGATGTGCTTGTAACTAATACAATCCTTTCATGTGAAGTGGGTCAGTTAAAATCTTTAACATTTCATGTGAAAGGTTTCGATCTTGTCATCATTTTTGCAATTCATGTGTAATTTCATAGTAATGCAAGTTTTAACTTGATATTTATAAATGTTGCGTTTTTAGGAACGGGATCAAACAAAGAAAGAACTCATGGCAAGACGGAGTTTTGGGTACAAACTGGCCGATTCCGCCAAACTCCAACTTTACATACAAATTCCAACCAAAAGATCAAGTTGGAGGTTACACATACTTCCCATCAACTGCAATGCATAAGGCTGCTGGTGGTTTTGGAGCTATCAATGTATATGCCAGACCTCGTATCCCGTCCCATATGCACCTCCTGCAGGCGATTTTAGTCTCCTTATTGGTGACTGGTACAAGGCAAACCATAAGGTGAGGATCATATTCAAAGTCAGAGTCAAATTAAATCTTGGAGTCTTATATTCTAATTTGAATATATATGTTATTTTATTATTATCTCAAAAGTTTTTTTTTTTTTTTTTTTTTTGGGGGGGGGGGGGGGTCAATTTTGATTTGCATTTCTTAAAACTTGCCAAGTTACATCAATTTTTTAATGATAAAAAATACCTTTTATTGTTCTAGGGGTTGCAGCAGTCTCTTGATTCAGGAAGTTCGCTTCCATTCCCAGACGATATTCTTGTAAATGGACAAAACGGAAACACCTTCACTGGCGATCAAGGTTTATCCTCATTCTCAATCTTTAATGTGCTCACCGAATGTATTTAGTTTTTTTGCAAGTTTTTCAATATTAAACTATGGATTGTGTTAAGTGTGTTACTGATATGGTACCAGATTATGTTTGACTTTATAAGTCAAAGGTAATAATCCTGTATAACACTGCTGTTTGTTTGATTTTTCAGGTAAAACATACATGTTCAGAGTATCAAATGTGGGTTTGTCAACTTCCTTCAACTTTAGGATCCAGGGACACAAAATGAAGTTGGTCGAGTGTGAAGGGTCGAATGTAGTTCAAAACTTGTACGATTCACTAGACGTGCACGTTGGTCAATCAGTTTCTGTCCTTGTTACACTGGATCAAGCTCCAAAAGACTATTACATTGTTGCGTCAACACGGTTTACACCAAAAGTCCTTACATCCGTTTCAGTATTACACTATACCGGTTCACAAACACCGGTCTCTGGCCCGATCCCTGCTGGCCCGACAACCCAAGTTGACTGGTCTATGCAACAAGCTAGAACATTCAGGTATAATAGTATAAAGTTATAAACCATAAACAGTATTGTATTAGGCCCATAGGGCTCGGTTAGCATTTTTTGGCTGAACTTGTGGCCCGTGTAGCTGAATCGGCTGAGGTTTGGGCCTTAGGCCCATACTCGCTTTTAAACTTCGGTTGTGATTCATTTTTTTTTCCTTGTTTTTAGATGGAACTTGACATCAAATGCAGCTAGGCCCAACCCACAAGGCTCATTCCACTATGGAACAATCACACCCACAAGGACAATGGTATTCAGTAACTCAGAAAACATAATTAACGGGAAGAAACGGTACACTGTGAACGGGGTGTCGTACATTAACGCAGACACCCCACTGAAGTTGGCCGATTACTTTAACATCCCTGGTGTTTATTCAACAAACATCATTCAAAGCCTCTCCAAATGGTGCTGCCCCACGTGTGGCTACATCCGTTATGGAAGCCTCACTACACGACTTCCTTGAAATCGTTTTCCAAAATAACGAAGACACTGTGCAGTCTTGGCATCTTGATGGTTATGATTTCTGGCCCGTCGGGTAAGTTTGTATAAATAAATTACATATATAACTCTGTTAAATAGCAAATATAACATTGACAATAAGCTAAATAGCTAATATAGAACCGGTTTCTTATTATTAAAAAAAAAAAACAGGTTCTATTACAGTTTAAAAAAATTTATATATATGTTTGCTCAACGCCGAATATGATAACAAAACCTGATTTCTTCTTTTAAGGGTTATATTCGGGTGGACATGCCGCAATATCATAGGAGCGAATGTTGGTCTCTATATGCAATGTATACATTTAAGACTGTGATTTGTGAGTTTCTAAATTCAGTCATGGCAACAAATGTAGGTTTGGATCTGGGCAATGGTCTGAAGCAAGTAGAAAGAGCTACAATTTGGTCGATGCTCTCACAAGACACACGGTACAGGCATACCCGAAGTCATGGAGTGTGATTTACGTGTCGTTGGACAACCAAGGCATGTGGAACCTAAGGTCCACGACGTGGGAACGACAGTACCTTGGACAACAGTTCTACCTTAGAGTTTACAATCCGGTTAAAAGTCTTGCGAACGAATATGACATTCCTTCAAATGTTCTTCTTTGTGGTAGAGCCGCAGGGCGACACATATAAAGAATATCGTCATTGACTTCCTAGAAGGTCATCCATCACGAAGGGTCGAAAACTCTACCTTAGAGTTTCATCTTTCTGCCTTAGAATTTCATCATTTTTTTATATATGTACACCAATATTAGAACTTTTTTGAAGCCTAGTTATTCTTTTATCATTTATTTTTTATTATTATTTAAATTAATATATCATGAAATGCTGAAATTAGGCTGCATTGTCTCATTTTCTCTATTTAAGTTATGCGTATGGACATCCTTCTTTATATGATTAATGATTCATATATCTCATAAATCATTTCCATTCAATCTTTATCATGTGACATATTGATAAGACATTTGTTTTCGGTTATATACTTTTATGTATTAGAACAAACGTAATCGTTCGCGAAATTTGGCGCCCCCCCTCCACTTTCCATTCACTTCATTGGCTTATCTCAAAAAGACACATTTCACGCGCGAATCACGCGTTAAATATTTTGCACCAGAAGCAAATTTTGATGCTTAACGTCCCAGAAGTGGTGTGCGGGTGTGAATGGGGCATTTAACGCCCCTTTCATTTCTCCACTATGGGTGGTGTTACACTTGAACCACTAATAAGAAAACTTAAAAGATTTAGATTTCTTGTCGCTCTTCTCACACTAAAACCATCTTATGACAACATAATGTGAGAAAAGCAAGAAGAAAATAAAAACTTCAACTTTTTTTAAGAAAAATTGTTGAATAGCATGACCCTTTATATGTATGTGTTTGGAACCCACCCAATTGCAGTAAATAATGATCTTATGACAGATATTTAAACACCACATGCAGTTTCACAAAAAAACAAAAAAAAAAAAAAAAAAAAAAACCATCTAGATATCAGATAACAAAACAGAAAACTCAACTGCTTCTTCTTCAGGTATAAAAGGTTCCCTCTGTTCCTGCATATACATTGTTTCGGTGTGAAAAAAATTTAAAAAAAAAACAATTGTATGGGAAATACTTGAGGAAACTTTGGCCACAAAACTGGAGATGCAACTAGCAAAAAACCCTTTAATTTTTACAAAATTTGGCAAGCAACCATCATTCTCTATAAGCTCATCATCATGATCCTCTTCTTCTAAAATGAATCTTCTATCCGCTTAAAACTAGTCATGGATATAATCAAAAACCTTGAATTCATCATATATGAGTTTATTGTTCGAGTAATGAAGCATGTAGTAGCAAACGCCACAGAAATAGCAAGGATTCTCTGGAGCCCATTTGTCATCCACTGTCACTTTTACTGCTTTGAAAATCTTACAACACGAGCACTTTTGGAAACGCATTTTTGATTGGAACACGATTAAGGGATAAGCAGCTCGATTTTGTACATCCTCTGGATGAACTAGTCTCATGTCTCTAATCACCATTATATGCTTGCAATCACCCTAAGTCACCAATAAGATATCACATTAGCTGCGTTTGGCGAACTTTTTTTGTTCGACATAACACTAGGGGTAAAATACACAGGGATTCAACGAAAAGATCACAAAGTTTAGGTCCATCTTGGAACTCGGAAGAAATTACCTTTTTTATGAATAATAGGTTGATTAAGGGGGTAGTGTGCTATCTCAAAAGAGCTGCAAGGAACAGGTAAGACGGGTTGAAACTTGAAAGTCATCGAAAAGTCTATTTATATCACTCACAAGCACATCTTCCTAAATCTCAAAAAATGTTAAATTATTATAATAATAACAAAAATTTTGTAATCATAAGTTTTTAGCTAAGAAATTAGTTTAAATGGGAAAAAGTGTGTTTGCGGTGGGCCAACACACAACCAGACACAGTTCGTTTCAACTTTTAACCCACAATAACAATGACATGTTTCTTCAACCCCAACTTGTTCCAGTCCTTTGACCTACCCATCTTTCCAACTCCAAGTAAAATATAATATTAAAACCATATAAACTTTAGGTTGGTTTTAATTTTTAGTTCACAAAATAAAAGGACAAGTTCAGACCAGGAAACAAAGATGTAATAACAGGAGCTTTACCTGATGACAGTAAAGATACCCTGCCCCAAGTCGGAAACTTATTTCACAAAAACGTGTGGCCTGCATTGGACGAGCTTTAAGTTGAGGTAATTTTGGTCCACTTCCACTACCTAGAACTTTTTTCTGTTTCTGCTGCAGTTCACCAGATAAAATGCATTCCCACTTTTCAAGTGCGGTTTCTTTCGATTCTGTAAGCCAAGCAAGTATTGGTTTACTGTAGTCTGTAGCGTCGGCTTCCCTCAAATCATTGTAAAATATATCCTACACAAACATAATTGGATACACAGGTCAGAAACTAAAGAAAACAATATCTGAACAACACAGCAAAGTTTAGCAAATTACTTCTATAAGAAAGTATCCAGATGGATCATGCTTTTTAGATAGCTTCATGATTTCGTCCGTCAAACAATATAATTTGTCTCTTAGAGCAGTTAATAATTGCTGTCCAAGAACCATGATTTCTTGAGTCTACAAAAAAACCCATAAGAAAAATAAGCTGCTATATAAAGATGACATTTTGGGTTCTAAGAAGAGATTTACCTTAACCCGTACTGAATGTCGGTTAATGTTATAAACCTCTACAAAAAGAAGGATATCACTACCGTGTAGTGGTATGTGTTCACGAGTACTAGATGATTTCACCTCCTAAGAGGAAAAAAAAGTTACCATATAAAAAAACAAAGTAACAATAATTTAAGCATATAAAATATATAAAAAATTGGGTTGAATAAAAATGCAAACCTGGGTTGAAGAGCTTGTAAAATTAAAGGATGACATATGTTCTTTCTTCTCTGAAGAAGTCACACATGCAACGGGTCCAGACGCACCACTGGGTCAAATCAACATAGAAGATTAAAAACCATTCGAACTCTTTTTAGCACAAAGCGTGAGAACATATATACCTAAAAGAATGCAATCTTGCAGCTTTTTTATCTTCTTCTTGTTTTTGTTTAATTTCAGCAACTTTCTCCACCTCAACCATATAATCTTCCTGAAAATGCATAACAAATAACAAAACATCTGTAACAAGTCATTGATATGGATTCTAATAGATCATAAAACTCAAAGCCAATAGAAAAGAGGCTGTTAAAAAACTATGTAAACAGAAACAATACACACAAATGCGACATAACATCAACATCTAAAAGTTAATCAAACCAGCATATAGAAAAGATTAAAAAAAAAAAAGAAAAGAAAAAAAGAAACTACTGAAATAATGCACAAGGAAATTAAACTACACCCAATAGTCATCAAAATATGACTTCCATAAACCAATGTTAGGAGTTAGGACAAAGTTAAAGAGACATTGAATTGAAGATGCAATTTAAATCTATTACTCCTAAATGAGAAATTTACTACAAAAGTACAAAATATGATTCGTACTGTGCAACAAAGCATGTGATTTCGCATAACATTGTAGCTAAGATGCTGGAAAAAAATGAAAGAATAAAGAAAACAAGAGCCTTACTTCGTGGGTTGTATCCTTCTGTGTCACTCTTTTGCTCTTCTTAGTTACATTCCGAGTCAACTTCCCATTATTGCATGTTCTCCTATATCTCTTTGGAAGATTGTTTGAAGGTACATAATCCTCATCTGTTCCTGATTTTACAATGGCAAGATTTGCATCAACAGTGCTACTAGAATTCGTTGCCCTAAAACAGAATAAAATAATCAGTTAGCAGGTAAGCCAGTTGTCGAGGCAGTAGGAACTCATGTATTGATTTATTTCAATGTTACAAAATTACGAAGGGAGTTACTTACCCGTCAGAGCACTCTTCTGAAGATAGTGAGGAATCCCTTGCGAAGTTACCACCCTTGAATGATGCTTGGAACGCTTTATCTACCAACTCCTCCTCGCTGAGGATTTTAAGTTCATCGACCCTGTAAAAGACATCACAAAATCACAAGTGCAAAGAGAATAATATATATTGTTAAATACAACTTACATGTACCAATACTTGTATAATAATAGTTTGAATTAGCACAGAAAGGCAATTGCATGGTTTAAAAAAACGGGTGAGGCGTACGCCTCGAGGTGCGCCTTGAGGCGAAACTCTAAGAAAACGAGTCTGAGGCGCGCCTCATGGGGTTCAGATTGTACATACGCCTCTAAGGGCTGAGGCGCTAAGAAAATATGCGCCTCAGGTGTGCCTCGGGTGGTTTAGGGTGTTTTTTATGTGTTTTTTTTGGTGTTTTTAGACTTTTTGGGTCAATTATTTTAGTTTTGATGTGTGTTTTTGATGTTTTAGACTTTTCTAGGTCAAGTATTTTATCTTTTATAGACACATAATTTTTATATTTATGTTTTTTACGCCTCGGTTCGCCTCGAGGCTTACGCCTCATGAGGCGAAGGGAAAACGCCTCGAGGCTCGTTTCCGTTCTTTTAATCTTTGGGCAATTGTAATACGTCTGTGTAGTTGAAAGAAAGGGCAGCTAAATATTGAAATAAAATTCATCTAGCCCCTCATTTATAGGCTAATCGCCAAACGGGTCCTAAAATTTTAGAGGAATGGCTACAATTTTAGATGATGGCAATAGGTTCTCTTAACAAAATCCTGCATACCACACCAGGCCTTTGACTCCTCAGGACTTTTATACACTCTTTCTATGTAGTTACGATCCAACTTCAAAGAACATACTTTTATATGTATTCTTGTTCGCTTTCTTTTTAGAAAAAAAAAATTAAGAATAATATCATGTTCATGAAGGGAAGGACATATGTACATAAAGAATACCAAAACAGATTCTGATATTTGCATCTTACTAAATTGAATCTCCATTGACTTGGTTTACTTTAATAAGTATGTTGTTCACTAGGCCTGCCACAAACTCCAATATCATTTATCGTTGAATTGTGGAAAACTAAAAATTGGAAGCATAGTAAATTCTAGCATCTATCCAACCACCTTTGAAGCCGTCCCTCTTATCTTTTACCAAGATTCTAACCTGTTCTTGTTTTTTTTTTTTTTGTTCGATCAAATATGAATTGTCTTGAAAATTGGAATGTATGCTCTTTTTCTTAACATGCTCCTCTGACATAAGAGATATATGATAAACAAAAGCTATAAATGTTAAAGAAACCAAGCAGACAGATAGATTCAACTTAATGGTGAATCTCATAACAAATCAAATCTATGTAACTTACGAGATTTCATGATCATGTTGTTCAGTCAAATCCAAGCACAACTCCTCCCTGAGATCCTGAATTGAACCAATAGCGGTTGGTCAAAAACAGAACAAGCTCCAAAAAGAAATTATAAATGGGATCAATCAATCACTACAGACATGGTCGGTATTGTTGCTGTAGTTTTGGCATCACAGTTTTAGTTCACAAATTTGTGACAAATAAAAGGACTTCACAATGCCATTTTTCTTTACCATTATCGTACTATATAAATCAGCTGAGTCTCTGCAAGAGTTTGATGGTCAAAAGTTGAACTTAAAATTTTTAATAATAACTATGCATAACAAGCATTTTAAAGTCATGTCATAGAATGGCTAATCCTTTATAGTTACCATTTAAATTTCCAAAAAGAATACACACATTCATCAACACCATTAGCAGAACTACTTGCGATCACATCTAAGAAAAGCTATAAGCTAGTACCCTATACGAATTTCAATTTCATAATCACTCTTACTGTACAAAGAAACATAGTTTACTCATTCTATCAAAACAAGTTAACTAGAAGAATATGTTTCGAAAACTATCTATAGTAGGTTAACAAAAAGTTCGATGGCACATAAATAACAAAAGATACACAAAAAAGTTACCTTCAGTTCATCTTCAACACACGACCGAAATTCAGGAACACTAGTGAGTGTACCAACCATGTCCGAGACGTAAATAGGACCGCCACGAGGAATTGAAACATAGACATCTTCAAAAACAGAAGAATCTTCCATTTATTTCCTATAGACAAAGATCTTTGAAGGATTTCTCGCCAACAAGAAACAGTAGAACCACCACCAGCTTCCAGAAACGCACAGCCCAAACTGTCATTAATTAAGCAATAACAGTAACATATAATCAAACATGTATAAACCCTTTACCTAGTTTATCCCAAATTGAAGAGCCTCGAATCATTTGCATCTGTTTAAAAATAATGTGTAAAAGCTGTGATAACTTTAGGTCAAAGGGGCGTATTCGATTATCATTTGCATAAAAGTTAGCCACAATCGTACAACCATACGCATATATATGATTCATATATACAACAAAAGCATGTTTTACTTATACCTACGACGTCATACGTCCAATTATGATTGTATAAAGTGATAAAATATGAAACAGGAAGCTATGGTCAGAATTTGCAGGCAGGTTCATCATGTAGGACTGTGTCGAATCCCTAAATATGAATTTTGTTACTAAAATCAGTAGAGTTTGAAGATTCACCAACCTTTATGGTATTCTGGTCCGAAGGCGGACCTAGGAATTTTTTTCACTGGGTTCCCATTTTTAGATGCTCTAGTTTCATACGACCAAACATAAAAAAGTTCGGGTCAGTTCAGGGGTTCGGGTCAGTCTGCATACTACCTAATATGAAATGCAGGTTTGAAAAGGTTAAAAACTAACATCCCTAAACTCAAAGTTTATAACATATTAAAACAACAAACATACTAACTAGGAAATAGAAATTAACATCAATGATAGTTTAATTAACACTAGAAATTAATAATAGAATTTATATATTAAAACTGTAAATTAAAAGCAGACAAGAACACAACTATACCTGAGGTGTAGATGACTGGTTACGAGAGAGTGGGGTTTTGGAGAGGAGGAGGTTGTAGACAATCGAATTGTGTTCTGTTTTTCTATGTGTCTTTGTTTCCTTAATAAACCTAGGTAGAGTGGGCTTTCAATTTAAAAAAATAGAAAAATAAAAAATATGGACGCAGTAGGAAGGATTCTAACCGGGTATGGTTCACCGTTGTTACGTATAGTACTGTTCGTCTTTCGTAAGTTTTTCGTTTTATATTTCACTAGATTATACCCCAGAAATGTCCGGAGTTGAGAAATCTAATATGACATATTAATTTTACATATGAAATAGAATGATTCGCTTTACAGTTACATGCAAGAAAGCTCCGGGTAGCACCTAACTAAAACAATTAAAAATGTATCTCCAATGTTAACGTCTAACCTTAAACAATGTATAACACTAATATTAATATCTAACATAAACCCCCACAAAAAAATAGTCGTATTAGATTTCCCTGTACACGATTAATGATTTACCTGAACACTTTGTGTTTTTTTTTCCCTGTATGAACAAAACCCCACAAAAAAATAGTCGTATTTTTCTCCGTTTTTTATGTAACACTATGGTATTTGTTGGAAAGATAATAAAACGCTCGTTAATTTGGTGCAATTTTTTCTTTAAAAAATCTCGTATATAAAATATATTAACGTTTAAAAATTATGAGAAGAAACATAAAAGAGAAATATCTAATTTTATTTTTAATTTTTTTCCCTAAAATATCTCAATGTCACATGGGATGACACATGGCACACTCAAGGAAAAGAATGCCTCTTTGAGTGTCATGTCATTAAAATGGTTTTGTTTTATTATATGTATAGATTTTGCGAGTTAACACGCTACAAACGTGTATGTATGGTTCAACGTTTTACGTATATTTTTCCTGTTTGGCAGGCCAGTCGCAGTACGACTATTTTGCGCGGTTGAAAGATCGACTAAATTATTTTTAGGTTTATGTTATAAACATTACGCAACAGGCGTGCAAGGTTCTACGATTTAACTTTTGCTTTTCATTTGGTGTTATTTCTTCAAATTTTATTTATTTTTTATGAACTTTTCCGGTGTTGGTGGTTGATGATGATAGTGTGGCATTAGCATGGTTTAAAAAAACGCCAGAGGCGTACGCCTCAAGGCGCGCCTCGAGGCGGTTCGTCAGGATTCCGAATACGAGGCGGCGCCTCAGATGGTTGTATAGGTACGTACGATTCAGTATGGTGAGGCGGTAGTATTCGACTGTGGCGGGAGAAGGAAACAGAGGCGTACGTAACATTTTTTTTTGGGTATAAAACAAACAGCCGGGTGGAGAAGAGATGAAACTAACTTGTTGAAGAGCAAAATGGGTGGAGAAGAGCCAGAGCTCCTGAAGAAGAAGGAGGAGGCGACCTGTTTGGGTTGTGGTTTAATTTTAGGGTTAAGTTGGTGAGGAAGAAGAAGGAGGAGAGCTGTTTGGGCTGTGGTTTGATTTTAGGGTTAAAAGTTTGGGAGGTGGCGTGTATGGGGAAATGGTATATTCAATGTAATTTACTTTTCACTCTTTTTAAGGCTGCAGTGTTTTTTCCTCTTATTTCCCTTTATTATATTAATTTATTATATTAACTTTTACATATTTTTTTTTATCTTTTATTTGAACGGCCATATTTTTTAAAACTATTTCACTGATCTTCTATTCATTGTTAGTAATTAAATTTTTTATTTTATAAGATATTTAATATTTATATTTATTTATTAATTCCGCCTCGGGCTTACGCCTCGGTTCGCCTCGAGGCTTACGCCTCGTGAGGCGAAGGGAAAACGCCTCGAAGCTCGATTCCGTTCTTTTAAACCTTGGGCATTAGTGCTACTTGACGTAGTTTTACGCCCCGCCGTAACACAGGAGCTTAATACTAGTAGTTGTTTACTATTTGTATTATGTTTCCACTTCTAGTAACAAACTTTTAGATTTTATAAATTACACTTTTATTTTTTCTTAGAGAATGTAAATTTTACGTTATACGCTAAAATTAATGATTATATAAACATACGCTCATCATCATCATCATACTCAGTTTATCCCACCTATAGCAAAGCTAAGGTAGGGTCTGAGGAGGGTAAGATGTAGACAGCCTTACCTCTATCCCTAAGAATTGAGAGGCTGCTTCCAGTGAGACCCCGGCTCGATGTGGTTTGGTATCAAGCCTTGGACATAAGGCACAAAACACTTATCAATCGGGACAAACCCGATCTGTGCATGTACCCCTTTGTCTTTTGGTTATCAACGCCACCACATGATGCATGACTAACCGTCCGTCGTTTTGAACGTTATTCACGAAATTAGTAAAATAACGTTAAAACTAGTGCAACTTTACTTTTGCCCCCCGAGGGCCACACATATATACATTATATACGCACACCGTAAGTGGGGCGTTATACAAAAAACACTGACTTACAAGATTAGGCCTTAGGTATATAAAAACAAAAACTTGATCGGAAAACATAAGGCTGTTTGGTGTGGTATCAGTGGGGGTGAGGTGGCACCATCACCGATTGGTAAACCCCCCCATAACAAGGTATAGTTGACATCAGTGGCGGATCCAGAAATTTTTTTTACTGGGTTCCCTTTTAGGTGTTCTAATTTCATATGACCAAACATAAAAATTTCGGGTCGGTTCAAGGGTTCGAGTTGGTTGGTCGCTTCAATATAAAGCTACAAATTCTGGTTCTATGACTCGATATTGCTAAAATCCTGCTTTAGGTGCTTCAATATCGATTCAAATATGATAGTTTTATTATTATTATTATTATTGTTGTTATTGTTAGATTGAATCTGTTTTATTTCTATTTTCTTCAAGTGTTTAGCGCATTCACAAATATCAGTTGTGCTCCAACTGTGCCTCTTCCCTTGGTTTTAAATGTTACTTGCTTAATTTTGTTTTCTATAGTGCCTGTGGATTTTCTGTTAGATAAAACCTTATTCATTTGTTTTTTTATTCTTCCCTTTTATCTTTTTTCTTATATACCATTGCTGATTATTTAGACTAAGCCATGATTAGTGGATTTTTTTGCTAACTCTTTGTAAAATTAGTAGATAGTTGAGTTTGTTAATGTGCTACTGAGAAATTGGTTCATTTATTGTTGTCAAATGGTTCTTGTGTGCTACTGTTGGTATTCACACAAAGAAAGTTTTCAAATTCTGACCCAAATGTGCAATAAACCAATAATGAAACTACTATCCAAATGTTGATCAATCAAACGAAAACGGCCACACATGCATGACTGAAGCCACTAACTGATACATCTTTATGCTAGATTTTCAATCCATATGCTTATTATTCTCTTTGGCATAATATCAAACAGTTGGTATGCATTCGTGTTTTAGCCCATATAATTCACATATTAATAAAAATAAAGATGTATATCAAAAATAAAATGAGTTATTGTGATAGATACAAAACATAGACTAAAACAAGCAAATAATTTATATATGGATTGATTAAGAAAACTCATTTAAAAGAAGATAGACTACCAGGAGAGTGGAGGACTCGAGGTGATGTTAGAGGACGGAGGTGGCCACTGGTAGGGTTCTGCAGGGGTCGCGTGGAGCCGTCAGCCGTGGAGGAGAGGAGGCTGGGAGAGATGCGGTGTGTGTTTGTTTGTTTGTTTGGAGGAGGAGAAACAAAGTCAATTGAAATTAGAACAACACGTGTTTCATGATTAACATGGGCTTTCAACGAGAACAACGATGGGTTCTCTAATCTCCGATGGGTCTTTCGATTATGTCGACCAAGCTCTAGTTGTTTTGCATTATAAAATTTTGAAATCTTTAAATATTTTCTTATTGGCGATTAAAAAATTATTGAGGGCGACGTCAAAATTTCATGGAGATGACGTCTAAATTTCATGGGCCGTTTAGAATTAAACATCATATATTCAAAGAATGTTGATCAATTACTTGATAATAAATACAGAAACATAAATAAATAAATTAGATGTACGTGTTAATCCAGTAACTGTGGTGAGTGAAGACGATATCATTGACGATATCATTTACTTGAGACGCTATTCCAAAAGAACCCTGGGCAACCACGCCCTCCACCATGTAGCTTATTTCTTGAAATAATAGTCATCTTAATTTGAACCAAACACTAGGAGTAGTTTAAGCAAGAAAAGCAATAAATGTAAAAAAAGGACTCAAGCTTATAACTTAGTTTTAAGGATGTCACTTACAAATGTATGATGGTTAGTACATATATGTTATATAGCTGATGTGTTTTCAATTTGTATTGTTACTTGGTTATTTGTATTGTTACTTGGTTGCTTGCTTGACAGTTGTTCGAACTCATTTCATGTATTCTATTAGCCTTGCTCTCTTTATTCAAGACATATTTTCAGCACTAATATTTGTTGTGGCGTTTGATTTGCAGTTGTCGTGGATGCTTTTAAAGTTGGTTGTCGTATGTTTTCTCAGGCTGTGATATTCTTTAAGTACTACGAGCTAGTATTGTATGTCGTTTTAGTGTGGTTTTTTCCCGCTAGGTAAGCCATATCATTTTGGTTAGTGGTTTACATGTCAATTTTGTGTTATACTAATCCCATTTTTTAGGTGAAAAACTTGCAATCTCAAACGGATATGTCGCATAACCAAGTTGAGCATGCTCAATAAGTGAGAGAAGAAATGAAAGTAGACATGCAACCACAAATAGCCAAGCAATCTTTCACCGTAATCTAGTTTATGTTTATTATCCTTTGTCACTGAACTTGTAGTTTCATAACCGCATTGTATGTAATTGGGAACTTGTAAATTGACAACGGTGTCGTATTTTGTGGGCAAACTTGTAATTTTATAAGGGTACATAACTTGTAGTTTAACTAGTGAACGGAACATGATAATCGTATCTTAATTTTCAAATTAATATTGTAAACAGGTTTTTATGAATTATTTTCGGCATTTTAAGAAGAAAAAAATCGGATTTTCATTTTTTTTTCTATTTTGTATTCAATATAATAATCAAAACATTAGTGGGAAAATAGTAGATAAAATATAAATATAAATTAGTATTTCTGGTCGGAAAAATTGTTGGAAACAAAATAAATTTTTTTGTCGTAATTTTGTCGGAAAACCTGACATGTTTTTTTGTCGGAAATCTGTAGGAAATTTCATTGGAAATTGATCGGAATAGGTCATACTAAATAAAACCAGTAATCAAAAAATTAGTTAGAAACTAGTTGGAAGTTTGTCGGAAATCTGTAGGAAACTTCATCAGAAGTTTGTCGGAAAATCTGCCTTGCTTTTTAGTCGGAAATTTGTAGGAAACTTTGTCGGAATTTTGTCGACAAAAGACACTTTGTCGGAAATTGGCCGGAAACGTTGTTTTCCGACCGGTTTCCGACCAAAAACTTGGTCGGAAACATGCCAGTTTTCTAGTGGTGTGATGGTAAAGGTGTTAGGTTGTAAAGGGGATGGTGGAAGTTCGAGCCTCGTAATAAAAACGGTGTAAAAATAAAGGAGAAAATTAGCCGTTAAAAAAATATATGTATAAGTAAGACTATCCGTTGTGGCCCGCGAGCGACTAGCCGCAAGCCACAAATTGGTACACGTGGATAGCTGGCACCATAACACCCTTGCTTTATCCGTCTCGCGAGCTAGCCAAAGCTAGCGGGTCAAATATGACCGTTGGCTGGTCAATAGAGTCGTTGGCTGCCGACCGTTGGCAGCAGGTTGTCTAAATTTGGCAAGCTACAAATGTGCATCGATGAGAAGGGATTGGGCCTTGTGTCTAAATCATCACGATCTACTTCTACTTGATCATTTGGGCTGATATTAGTGTAAGAACACAAAATTCCTAAATTTTTATGTTATACCGTAGGAGGATATAATTATGTGCATGCTGAAGCAAATTTCTCCATGCGCGGTTTAGATGGAACTCGAAATTTATTATTATATTATAGTAATGGATTAAAAAACAACGTATTACATTATTTGAATTAATAAAATATTAAATAGTTAGTACTTTGTAATAAATGTTTAGGAATTGTATTATGTTTTTTTTAAATTATTATTTAAAATTAAGCTAAGTTTTTAAACTAAGAAGTATAATACGAAAGTTGCCCTTAAAATGCAACATCTTTATGTGGCATGCGGAAATGGACAAATTGCCTACCATGGTGGCCTTGGATTCCAGAAATATTCAGGTTCCTTCTCTTTCGTGCCCTTTTTTTGCGATTAAATGCCGAACCACTTCTTTAGGCTTGTATTGGATTCCTTGGTTTGGCAAGCTACCACTACGTGGTGCCGGGTGCCTCAAGCTTTTTGGGTCAGAGATTTGCTCAAAATGCAGTTGCACGCAGGTTTGGGTCATAAAGAAAAAAGATATAGTATTGTGATCATAGCTAGCTTGTACTAGCCCCGTTTACGGCTGTGCGCATATAATGTATATATGTGTGGCTCTCGGGGTGCAAAAGTAAAGTTACACTAATTTTAACGTTATTTTACTACTTTTGTGAAAATAACGTTAAAAACGACGGACGGTTAATCATGCATCATGTGATGGCGTTGGTAGCCAAAAGACAAGGGGCACATACACCAATTGGGCTTGTTCCGATTGCTAAGTGTTATGTTCCTTATGTCAAAGGCTTGATACAAAACCACTATCGAGCCGGGGGTCTCACTGGAAGCAGCCTCTCTATTCCCACAGAATAGAGGTAAGACTGTCTACATCTTACCCTCCTCAGACCTTACCTTAGCTTTGCTATTGGTGGGATTAACTGAGTATGATGATGATGATCATCATAGCTAGAGGCTATTGTACAAAGGCTTCTTAAAATACAAAGTGTAAGAAGCACATCGATTCGTATTTTAATCAAAATCATCCAAGTTAATTACCCATGCGTGTTTTTAGTTTCAGTTAACAAGAGAAGGGCAAATTAGACAAATTGCGAGTATAATAATTTGAATATTTTTTAATAATAGCGCCCAAATCATAGCAACCATTTTCAAAAAGTTTAATTAAACCACCCAAATCTCATTAATTCTTGAGAACGATTACATTTACAGACAATCGATAGAATTGCAATTCTCATTTCATAACAAGCGATCAGTCGATTTGCTCTGAAACATGCTCTGTTTTTTAAACAAAAAACAGAGGATGATACTGATGTTGAAAAAACACTCCAAAATAAAAGAATAATCATCTAAACGTAAATGAATAAGATGAAATGTATAAATGTTATCGTTGTAAAAACTTTTATGTATAAATGTGATTAGATTTTTGAATAAGGTAAGAAATAATGATCGAATATTGTGAATCAGTTATAAAAAATTTGAATTTATATTTAACGATAAAACATGGATTGTATTATTACGTGATTAAATGAGGGGTGGACTAGTCTATAATACTTTTGAATTGGCTTCAGATGTTATAACCGCCAAGTTACACGTGACCAATTTTGGTATCTTCCTACACTTTGTAGGTTAAGGTATTTTGTACCAAATACTTTCTCTACTTATATAATATTTAAGTTTGTGTAGTTTTTATCATACTTAAATAACTATTAATTATTTTTTTATAAAACACAATTTTTGTATGAACACGTAGTAAAAAAAACAAATATTTCAATCAATAATCTAATCTTAAAACACAAAATTTGAATTAAGCCATAGTTTAACAAATATTTCAATCAATTTTTCACAACGTTTAAAAATCTGTCTGTTTTTTAACTTATTATAACTTTAGAGTTCATATTTTAATTTACTGTATTTCTTACTTTTTACAATTACGATGCCTCCAACCTTAAATTATTATTATTATTACTTTGTAAATTATAAATCTTAACGTGATTACGTTTTTTTTTTAATATAACACAGTAGAGGTTGTTTGGTATAATGGTGTGTAAAAACTAAAAAACTAAAACATTACATTTACTTGTGAACAAGAAATGAACACATGATCCTTGTTTTTTCATTGAAAAATATATATGAGTTTGAACATATACCAAAAATCAGGCAAATATATCAAAACTAAACTGAAAAAAATATTAAAAAATAGATGAATTAATTTCATTCAACACGTTTATAAATACTTAATTCGTTAGTTACTTACTATGTCTTCATAGTTCATATTAGTAGGTGGGAATAAAAGTTTTGACAAATGTATATACAGCTGGCAAGTGATATCATTTTTTATTTGGTTATCCGCCTCCCAATCCGTGTGTGATGCTCATTTTAATTTTTAATGTTTTTATTATATTATTATATAACAAGCTGCTGACGTGGATTCAATTCCCTTCCTATAAAACCACTGTTTTTTTGCTTGATACTTAACGTAAACACTTGATTTTGCATTTTGTAGTTATTTGGTCTTGATACAAAAGGTGAGAGAGTTCATTATACAAACAAGATTCATCTCAAATGTCCTAACACTTTTTTGTTCACTTGTCATGAAGATCAGTCTAAGATTGAAGTCAAAGATTCAAGCGTACGGATATTTGAGAACGATCAAGGATTACTAATACTAAAGAAACTCAATGCTTGATAGAACCTTCCTTGCTTATACAGGTAATTTCGTTTTATTCATTAGAGTCGTTGATTTTCAACTTTGATGTTAATATGATTTCGTTAGAGTTGATTTTGAATTTCAATTATTCGAACTCTAAGACACATAGTTTTGTTTTTAGTAGGATCGGTTTTGCTATCCATATCAAAAAGGAGTCACAGCGCAACTTGTTGCCTGTTTGTGTGTCGCTTAATTTCAATCTTTATTTTAAAATCTAATTTATTATGTAACTTAAAAAAAAAAGTTAATATGATTTCATAAATTTGATTTCATAGAGTTTGAAGACGTTAATCTTTGAACTGTGGAGATGAAGAATTAATGAGTTATAGATAATTGTTGGTAAATTATTTATTGAGTATTTTGTTTTTTTAGTTAGAGATAATTGTAAATTTGAATTAGATATGTTATCACGTAGGTTTATTTATTTATTTATTTATTTATCTTTTGCAGAGTATGAGTCATAATAGGTTTTTAGCTATAAATAGGGTCAATGCAACTGATTATTTGGTTCTTAAGAGCCTGATTTGAATTTCGATTAAAGTTGTTGATTATGAATTCCTATTGGGCTATATTATTATTGGGGTTTATTAGTGTGAGCCCACGGGCTCGGTTAGGCTTTTAGGGTTCTTATAATCTCTATATATTGTAACCTTGCTATTAAGTAATATTCAATCAAGTATTCTATTATCTTTCAATTCCGATGGTAATATGATTTCATTAGATTAGTTTTATGGACTTATTGGTTTGAGTTTCGACTAGGGTCACTGATATGTTCTCTTTGAATCAATACATTTTTTGTTTTGATTAATTTAGTGATGAATTTTGTTGTTCGTTGCAGAGATGACTACCGCGGTTATGACTGATACGATTATGATGCCAGCAACGGATTCTCAGATGAATGTGCTCGTAACCTCAACCGAACTAGTGTTCGCGAAGTGTGAATGTTGCGGATTGACAGAGGAGTGTACGCCAGAGTACATAAAAAATATTCGAGAAAGGTATAACGGTAACTGGATGTGCGGATTGTGTGGAGAGGCGGTGCAGGACGAAATTGTAAGGAGTGGAAGGCTGATCAACACTGAAGAAGCTATGACACGTCATATGAACTTTTGCCGTAGTTCACCTTCTTCGGCTCAACCCATGAGTCCTGCGATTGATTTGATCGCAGCAATGAGGCGAATGATCCGGCGAGGTTTGGATTCGCCTAGAGGGTTACGGTCTATGCCAAGCAGCCCTTTGAGGAGTATTGGTAGTGTACGGCTCAGTAGGTCTGAGAGTTGTATATCGTCTTATGTGGATTTACAAGAATTGATGGATTGACAAAAAAACTAATAAAGGGTATATATGAACTTATTTCATTTGTTAGTTGAATATTTGTTATGAGGTTAAAGATGTGAAGAATATTTTTTTGTGAACATAAGTTTTATACAAATCCAAGGTTTAGACGAACTTATTTTTTCTAAATGGTTATTGAACACTACATTAACTTTTTTTCATGATTATAATTACCTCAAATAACTAATTGTAGATCTAAGTTTGAATGTCTGCAATGATAAGTCCATCATTATTTATGTGACCGGCTTGAACCAAAATTTGGACGTCATGTCAAGAGACATCCAAGTATAAAAAAAACTGACCGGCTGAAAGTAAATAGTGGGTCTATCAGTGGGAGAGAGTAGAGGGTTGAATATGCCATGTATGTTAGAACCGTGAGGCAGAGGAACAAATAAGTTAGTTTCAATTTTGTAAAATTTATAACCATTTTCTTATGATAATTCCATAAAGAATTTTGATCAAGAGATAGAAATATAGTATCACACAAATACAACAAGGTATAGTTGTTAAATAAATGTTAACAAATAGTTCTAACTTTCACACTATACCCTTCCACCACTACATATTATCAGGACTTCTAATGCTTCTCCTATATTTGATCGAAATGAGAGAAAAAATTAGTGTTTTTTTAGTGTATTTGATGGTTGAAGATGGAAAATTAGATGTGAAGGTATCTAGTTTTCAAATGTAAAAGTTGAGCGGGAAGAAAATATATTTATTTAAATAGAAGTGAGTGAGAGATAGGGATGGTAATGGGTCGGGTTTGGGACGGGTTTAGGTAATTCCAACTCTATACCCGATTAAGTATGCTTGTCCCCAAACTCGTCGGGTTTGTATTGGGTAATTATCCATCGGGTATCGGGTAAACCCGCTAATTTTTAAAACTTACCCATTGGATATATGCAACTAAAACCCGTCCGGTATTTATTGGGTAACTACTAACCAATTACATTTTGTATTATCAAATATATATGTAAATGATTACAATGTAATTATAAAATACTTAAAACATATAAAAACACTCAAAGACATAAATAACATATAGTATACACTATTTTTGGTGTTTTTAGCACAATATGACAATCTAGATGGACAATTAGATATATTATGCATACATATTTAAAAGCTACATAAGAAATTATATCGGGAATCTAATCGAGTAAACGATTATACTTTATCGGGTAATCGGGTCGGGTAAACAGGTATATTATCAAATCCCAAACCTGTCCGAAACCCGCAAAAAAATAATAAAAACTAATCTCATACCCGATCACCTGGCCCCAAACCAGTCCCAGTTGTGTTAGGTTTCAAGTTTACCCATCGGGTTTGATTGTCATCCCTAAATTAAGAGAGAGAGAGAGATTTTTTAAAAGAAAACCTCCCTTGGCCATGGATGGTTGATGCACAATCCTACAACGACCTCAAGTATGTTTGATCCGTGAAAACTCTCAAATAACTTGATTCATTTCAATAAGTTGTTTTGTATCTTTTTCCAATGGGAAATTGGATTTTAACACCCTGAACTATTGATTATTGGCCGCTGATATATTGAAATACAAAACTATTCACCACCACATTGTACTTTCAACTTCTTGGCCTGTGATACCCTCGGACTAGCCATAGTTAGTTTTTTTTGCTGACGTGACCATTTTTGTTGATGTGGCATGGTGACGTGGCTATTTTTTGTTGATGTGGCATGGTAACGTGGTCATTTTTACTGATGTGGCATGGTGACGTCACCATGAACTATTGATTATTGGTCGCTGACGCACTAAACTACAAAATTGTTCACCACCACACTATACTTCCAACTTCTTGGCATGTATCACCCTCGGACTAACCATGGTTAGTTTTTTTTTTTTGCTGACGTGACCATTTTTGGTGATGTAGCATGGTGACATGGCTATTTTTTTTGTTGATGTGGCATCGTGACGTTACCATGCCATATTAGCAAAATTGGCCACGTCAGCAAAAAGTAAACATGGTTAGTCCGAGGGTGATACAGGCCAAGAAGTTGAAAGTAAAGTGTGGTGGTGAACAAAAATCCAATTTCCCTTTTCCAAGTATGAACTACTAAACATGATCAGTTAGATAGAGTGTTTTAATCTACAACCTATACGTTTAAAATGTAAATAATGCATCTTTCTTAAGGGGGGGGGGGGGGGGTATAGGGATGACATTTTTTTGTCAAGGTTTTGCAAACATCTCTTTGACAAAAGTTATTTATAGATTTTTTTTCTATCATATATCTTAGACTATCTACAATTTTAAATGTGCTCTTAGTTGTCATGTTATCTGCCACATAATATCCTTATAAATTCTTAAAATTCTCAATTTCATCTCTAATACTCCAACCCTACAAATATCTTTACCATTTTTAATTTCCATTGCATCACCCACCCATTATACGCAATATTTAAATAAAACTTTTTTTTTTTTTTACTTTGGTCCCGCATCATCGCATGAACTGAGGCAAACCCATGCCCTTGTGCAAAGACACCTCACCTAAGGGCTCCTTAGGATGAGTTCACTCCAATGCTACGGGTCTCCAAAGGCAAGCAAGTGTTTCATCTCCAATAAGCCAATTGGAGATATGAGTGGATGATGTGGTGGAAATTAAGATATTCCTAAAAATAGTGTGTTTTGTAAATACTTTAACGAGTGATTGTATTTGTCTAATATTATATTTTCTAAGTTTTCTCTTTCATTTGTCGTAACGAGTACACTAAAACCGATCAAGTTCTCGTCCACGAGCAACACCCCAAGTCATTCCTACTAGTTTAATAACATTACATATGTTTTTGTTTTTATTGTTGTAAAAAAAGGAATGTGAACATGTTTAGGGATGAGCTCGGGACGGTATCGGTACCAACCGATACCAATTTCGAAAAAACCGATACCGATCTTTTCACCTCCATTATTATTATTATTATTTTTTTATTATTATTAATACTACTAATATTACAATCAGTATTATTGAAGCTACGATGATTATCCGTCGTCCGGCGTCGTAAGGCGGTTGTTGTTTCACCGATGTTAGGCGCATCTAATAATGACATTGATTCCACAACCCGACACCTCTATAAGATACATATCCTTCTTCGTAGCATAGCCCGACCCTAAACCCAATACCGATACCGAACACATACGGTACGGTATCGGTTCGGTATCGGTACGGTACCGGTACCATACCGATCCCGTACCGATACCGATAATACCGAAACCGAAAACCTCGGTTCGGTACGGGATCAAGATCGGGACAGGACGGTATCGTATTCGGCTCTACGTGCTCGTCCCCAAAACATGTTTTTGTTTTTATTGTTGTAGAAAGGAATGTGAACGTTTTATTGTTTGATTCCGTAAACGCCAACAAAACCGACCGGTCATACTCTACCCAAAACAATACAAATCTTCAGCCGATCGGTCTCCGATACCATTACGATACCGATCACCGTCACCATTGGCCAATACTGTTCTTTTTCCAGTTAGCCAAATCATCTGTCACCCAAACAAACAAAAAAAAACACTGTAACAATCAGTACCTTCTTCCACCTGTAATTTCCACCTGTAATCCCTATTCATAACGTCATCTACAAACCCTATAAACCACTGAAAATTACCCAGTAAGTCTACATATCAATTCTTTTGTTTATTTATTCAATCAATCGGTTGTAGTAATACTTTCCTTCAGCATCAGGCTCCAATTATCTGTTTCCAGTTTTTTTTTTTTATAAAAAAAATATTAATTATTGAACGTGCATTGAAAACCCTAACCCTAGGGCTTATATTATAATGAGGCAATTTGGGCGATTTCGTGAAATTATTACTTCTGCATTTGCCCTAGTTTTAATTGCCCTAATTTTCAACCAATTTAATAATATGTTGACAAAAGTTCCTGTTTATAATGGTCATTGGAGATCAAGAGGTAGATTTATGGTTGAATTGAATGTAAGTGATGCTAGAAGTATGATTAGTCCTGAAATTTGTACCGGATTAGCGGAACATATCGGTTATTCGAGCAGCTGCGAGTTTTTAAAGTCGAATCCGCATTGTTCGTCTGACGGGATATTTGATTATGTGAAGTTTTATTATTGTGACTGCGACGAGGGTGCGTTTGGTGCTATTGTTTTAGTTATATGGCTTGTGGCGTTGTTTTATCTTTTGGGGAATACTGCGGCCGATTACTTTTGTTTATCGTTGCAAAAGCTTTCGAGTTTGTTGAAACTGTCTCCGACTGTTGCGGGGGTTACGCTCCTTCCGCTTGGGAACGGGGCGCCTGATGTCTTTGCTAGTATTGCTTCTTTTATGGGGAATAATAATGGTGAAGTTGGGCTTAATAGTGTGTTGGGTGGTGCGGTTTTTGTCACTTGTGTTGTTGTTGGGATTGTTTCGATTTGCGTGTCGGATCAGCAAGTTCAGATTGATAAAAAGGCGTTTCTTAGAGACGTTGGTTTCTTTCTTTTCACGTTAATGTTCCTTTTGTTGATACTTTTTGTTGGGAAAGTGAGTGTTGTGGCTGCTGGGGCGTTTGTGTCGATATATGTGTTGTATGCGGTTTTTGTTGCTGCTAATGAAATCCTTAGGAAACATGTTGAAAGGTTTAAAGGTGTCACGCCGTTGATTCCGCTTGGAGTTAAGATATTTTCTCAAGATGAGGATTCCATACAAAGTTCTTTGCTTGATGTTGAAAATGAAGTTGATGGTTACCAAAACCGTAATTCTTTACCTGAATGGATGTGGGCTTCAAATGTTGCAATTTATTCTAATCAAAAGTTTCAAGAACATGAGAGACATTTATGGGGATGGCACGATGATGCGATTGAAGTTGACCAACCATGGGACAACTTTTGGAACTTATGTTCGTTACTCGACTACCCTTTGACTATTCCTAGAAGGTTGACCATTCCTTTAGTCGAAGAGGAAACATGGTCAAAGCCATATGCAGTTGCAAGTGCTTCATTATCACCTATTCTTCTTGCTTTCATATTTAACACACAAGAGGGTTTGACACCTCAAATCATCACAATCGTGTATGTTTTTGGTGTTATTGTCGGTTTAGCCCTTGGAACCCTTGCATATCTACACACGATACCTGACCACCCGCCTCGTAGATACCTATTTCCATGGGTTTTAGGTGGGTTTCTTATGAGCATCGTTTGGTTCTACATGATTGCAAACGAACTCGTTGCATTGTTAGTAGGATTTGGTATGTTTTTAGGAGTGAATCCCTCGATTCTTGGATTAACCGTATTAGCTTGGGGGAATTCAATGGGTGATTTGGTATCAAATATTGCATTAGCTTTGGACGGTGGGGATGGAATCCAGATTGCCTTATCCGGATGCTATGCTGGCCCTATGTTTAATACACTCATGGGTTTGGGGGTCTCTTTGTTGATTGGATCATGGTCCGAAAAACCAAAGTCCTATAACGTTCCACAAGATAATAGCCTCTATTACACTATGGGGTTTCTCATATCCGGGCTCGTGTGGGCCCTTATTATTCTTTTGAGAAATGACATGCGCCCAAACAAGATGCTGGGAATAGGGCTTGTTGGGCTTTATACGGTCTTTCTTTTTGTAAGATTGACCAATGCAATGGGTATCATACCTCTAGTTGGTTTATAGGCCGAAAGAGATTCTACACTTTTGTGGTCATGTTTGACCCATGAAACATACCAACAATCACGCAGGTATGGGTTCGGTTTCTGGTGCATAGTTTGTGTCGATTGTAGTTTAAAGTACAGAATGATAATGTAGTGATCGATCATCTATTACATAATCTTGGTGCCTGGTTGCAGTTGTTTATTTTTTGAGGTAATATCAAATAATAACCATTTCAGTTTTGCATTGGGTCGTTTTAATCAATGTATTTTGCTCCGATTTTTTTTATAGTCATTGGAGTTATAAGGGGTGTTTCATATTGATTCGACCAGATTAGTTAAAAATGACTATAGTACCCCTAAAGTATGATTATTTAGGGCGAACATTTTCAGGGCGTTGTGGTCATATTGTTTTTGAAGGTAGTTATCTGTGTGTGTGACAATTATGTTGATTTAAGGATTTAAAAGGATGATGAAAATCAGATAAGTGGATTGAATAAGCAGGTTGTAGTCTTTGTAGTTAAGATTGATTATAGCAGTATTAAATGAATAGAAAATCGCAAAACACCCTACGTTTTGATGAACTGAATGAGTTAGATTTCACCATGGATTCTTGATTAAGTAAACGATTTCCACAGATCAACGCTTGTCCCTGAATCTAGGTTTGCAGGTTGAGATAATGATAAATTGATAATGTTTCTTCTAAGAAAAAACCAGCGTTCGATCAACCTAGTTGTAAGGTTATGGATCCGTTGCGACTTTCCCAAAGTCGATCAACCTAGTTGTAAGGTTATGGATCCGTTGCGACTTGGCCCAAAGTCGTCGGTGAATCAAACCATAGGCTAGATCAAGATCACGAGCAAGAATAACTAGTAGCCTATAAACTCCAAGATGGAGTTGGTTGGAAACAACCTACCACCACTAAAATCCATCTCACTTTGTTTCCAGCTATAGTTTATTTGACTCCTACAGTTTTGAATATTATATTTTGTGATTTTTTTTGTTCTAACTAAGCATAAAATTCCAAATTTGAAATATCAAACTCTACTTGTTTTTACAAATCTAACGAATTGACCAATATGCATCTCAAAGTGTCGATGAATTCCCAGTCTTTCAGCTTGACAAGTCACAAAACCTCATGGCATCTTGACAGTTTCTGTCCAGCTAATTCAGTTTACCTTCTATCTATCAGAAAACCCAAACACACAAGCTTACGAGACCAACAAGACAGTTGCTCCAATAGAGATGTAATTGGGGGTGTAAACGAGCCAAGCAGCCTTTGAGCTACTAGAGGCCGCTTATAAAAATCTCGAGTCGGCTAGTTTGAACCTAAACAACTTTTATAATATTAATTTTTTCACCCCCGAGTAGCATATACTTTTACTAGCAAAAACAACTTTTATTTTTTTAATAATGTTTAATTTATTATTAATTTGATCTTTATTAACTTGCGTTTGTTAAATTCTAAAAACATCTAAATACATGGTTACCTTTAAATGTATTTATATCAACATTTCGATATTAATTTTATTGCAAACGGAATTATGTTGAAAATAAAGTTTTTTTTAACCGTAAAGTATATTGAGTACAAGTACCATATCGTCACAGTGATGTACCATATCGAGCCAAGCGGTACCAACCGAACATTGCTACCGGTATCGGCATTCATTTTTATAGTTTTTGATCGATTTAAAACACATGTCAATATCATTTTGGAGATATCACGACGTTATCTTTTGGGTTTTTCTTTTTCCAATGTTATACCGAGTGCCGGTATTATACGGATACTCCAACGAACCAATACTACTACTATAAATGTATATAAATTAAGGATTTGGATCATTTGAGAACCACCATTTAGGGAGAGAACCAAAGAACCAGTGTGAACAGGTGGCATTTTTGTAAATATGAAGGTGTCTACAAAAAACCCCTCCATCAAAAAATAAAAAAAATTAAAAAAAAATTATATAACCTAAATAAATAAAAAAATAAAAAAAGTAAAAACACCAAAATGATTATTTTGCATTATTAATTCGAAAAAAAATAAAAAAAATAAAAAAAAATAAAAAAAATGGCTTGTGACGTCATATGTCGTCATCCTGATGCACATGTGCATTTCGCTGTTATAAATACAGAAATACACCGTATGCACATGTGCATTGCACTCTTAAATCGCACTTTTGAATGAATTGTCAATTACCATAACTAAATGATTATTAAATGGACGCGATATTATATATAATGGGTCAAAAATTTTATTCAGTGATACATAAACGGACGCAAAGTGAGATATAAAATACACTCGAACTCGTCAAGTGTTTAGTCATGCATATTATAACATAAATTGAAAATAAAACACTTGTATGACAACAAACATACATAAACTTACAACACCTCTATATAAAACCTATAAAATAAGAAACGTGTACTGCATGCACATGTGCATTTCACTAATAATGTTAGATTCTTTTAGTGGTTTAACTTTCGGGCATACATATATGCATGCATCATCCTTCAAATAACAAAGTTTTTATACCAATTTGTTTTTATCATACAACTACATTACAACTACATGTAGTCTCTACCAAACGTATTAACTCAATAAAACAAACGATAACAAAAAAATATCCATATTACAAACCAACTATGTTAACCACCTACATACAAAATTCTAATTATCTCACAACCTCACGTTCACCAACATAATAGAATGTTAAACCAAACATACATTACACAAAATGTTATATAAACTTCTTTGTTTGTTTGAGAATTTCCTTATCCCAAACCAAAGTTGATGCGGTGTAACGCGTGTTTGTTTCAAACGCCAATTTGCTTTTTTCATAACCTTCTTTTGAGTTGACTTAATTACCACCATCTTAATACGCTTTGATGTTTTTTTCTTTATTCTACTTGCATCTGCACCCACATTTGTCATAAAACACAATATATCACGTTCATCCATAACTATGCACTTGTGCAAAATCAACAATATATGTTAAATATTGCGCAAATCAACATACCATCTTATTCGTCGTTTCAATATGTTTCCGCTTTTTTGATCTCGTTTGAACCTTCCTTTTTAATTCCAAATCTGCACATAGGATATTTTGTGTGAGTAAACATCAAACATTTAATATTTCAAAAGATAAAACTACACATATGCACATGTGCATTTCTATATAAATGTACTTAATACATAATAACAACCTGATTCAACTTCTTAATAAACATCCATTACATTATCAGCTTCCGATTCTGGGAGATCAAATGGAGTGCAATTAGTTTCTGCTATACAATAAATAAAGAACATAACTAATAAACGGAATAAAGTAACTACGAAGTACATCCGGACTAAACAAATAATACCAACCTGATTCAAATTTCTGATCAACAATTGTCACTATCTTCAATTGCATCCGGTAACCTTTTTGTTCCTTTATCCCTCGATTGTAATACAAATGTTACTTTCTTTGATTTTTTCCATCTGTTAGCTACAATCAATGAAAAACGCATAAAGGAAAACCGATATTTCAACTTGAATGCACATGTGCAACACCATTACTTTGTTAATTACAACAAAACATATGCAACTGTGCATTATTGTTACTAACTTACTTATACCAATATGTGCTATAACATTAATTTAAACATTATAAACTACGTCTTGCACATGTGCATTAACAATTTTAATGCAGATGTTTCTACATTCAATTAACACTTAACCTATTTTGACCCTGAACACATAAGCTAACAGACCCTTTTCTCACCAAAGCCCACCAACAACTATTAGCTTGTAGGACCAGCATGGCGCAACCTGTTTCGACATTCAACTAACACTTAACCTACTTTGACCCTCAACCCATTTTGACCCGTATACTCAACCCTCCCAATCGGCCCATTTTTTCCAAGACTAGCTCTAAGCCATCATCAAACATCTCATTCAACTAACACTTAACGATTATGTCATCATCCTCAATTGCATCCTGTAGTTTTTTTTAACCTTTCCTCCCTCGATTATAGCACAAAAGTCATTGCACAAAAGTTACATTCTTTTATGTTTATCCCATCTTTTTCTGCAAATAGTAAACAACACATAAGGAAACCAGATTTTCAATCTTAATGCACATGTGCATTAACGTTACTTTTTTCATTACCACATAATATATGAACATGTGTGTTAGAGCGAAAGACATTAATGATATCAGTATAAATGCATATGTGCATTAACATTACTTTTATCAGTAGCAACTACGTTATGCACATGTGCATTAACATTTTTAATTCACATGTACATAAAAACAATCATTAGACACATTCTATAACAAAATAATAATCCTAAAACTAACAATAATAAACAATTCACGTAATTAGATTCACAAGATCTATATCTTAGCACCAATATAACAACAAATCAAGCAAAAAAAAAAACAAAACATCCAGATTCACATTCAAATTGCAAACATCCATTATATCAATAAGTTATTATTAGTTGAGCTAATTAATTAAAATACAAATACTATGACCTATACCTCACAAAATTGCTTCTTATAAATCCATTGAGAAGTGCCACCTCGATCAACAATAAATTTGATAATATTAAATGCAGATAACTCCCCCTCATACAAAATTGCTTCCTTCATTTTTGTTGATATAACAACAGAGATGGGTAAAGATCCCTCTGCACATTGAGCGCACATCAATACGGATAATCCTTTTATGAAGATACAACTATTGATGCATTTTAATCAGCAAACAAAAATTCGTCAACAACTCAACATAACAGCAACTGATTGATTACCTACATTCAATCGAAACAATCTGTAAACATCAATTAATAACAAATTACCTTCAAATCAGTCTGCAAACAACACTGTAGCAGTAGCGAGAGAAATGAGAGAGATTGAGAGTTCATATTAACAACAAATCTATTGTAAATAACTATTTCATTGCATACACATATCGAATTAACGTCAAATCACTTGAATTTACAAAACATTTATAAAAATCAATCTGATCTCATCAATCAAATACAACTCTAACCTAAACGAAACAGATCCGATCATTATTACAAGCAAATCGGAAGAACCTAACAATAACAATTAACAACAAAATTATTACCTTCGAATCGTTCCTCAAAGAAGACTTTAGCAGACGCGATCGAGAACAATAGAACTAGAGAAAGAACGTAGAGAGAGAAAGGGTTTAACCTACGATTCGCCATGGTTGTTTACACAGAGTGTGAGATCAGTAGAAGAAGATCTGGTGAATGATAAAGACTTTTAGAGAGTTAGGGTTTGGATGATAAAGGGGGAAGAGATGAGTGATGATGAACGTGACTTTTTTGTGTTTCATGTTTTTATTTATTTATTTATTTTTTATGGCTTTATCATATTTACAATAATGCCCATTGTTCACATTGGTTCCTTGGTTCTCTCCCTAAAGTTGGTTCTCGCATGATCCCTACCCTATAAATTAATATATATATATATATATATATATATATATATATATATATATATATATATTAATAAAAGAAAGCACTAAAGCTGACATGACGTTCAATGAGGTCATCATTTTCCTTGGGTGTGCCACGTGACATCCTCCCCCTTATTTCCTTCTGAAATTCTTTTTCTTTCTCATGTTTCCTCCCACAATTTTTTAAACGTTAATAACTTTTATATACGAGATTTTTTAAAGAAAAAAATTACACCAATTAACGAGCGTTTTATTATCTTTCCAACGAGTACCATAGTACTATACAAAAAACAAAAAAATCCGCCTTTTTGTGGGTTTTTGCTCATATAGGACAAAAAAACACAATGTGCTCATGTAATTCATTAATCATATCTAGGCAAATTACTAATCATGTTCAAACCAGTAAATAGGAATTCTATTTTCATTCAGAGCAGAATAGCTTAAAACCACTCATTTCCAAAAAAAGTCACACCTTCAAGACCACCACCTTAATCACACACTCAATGGTTGCTTCTGTCTCTGCTCTGCATTCGAACGTACATCTTCTTTTTAATATACATTTTCATTCTTACTCACATGATTAAAATTGTTGTTTTCTCATATTGTATTGTAGTATTAATTTATATGTTACATCATAATATATATTTTAACACTTCATGTTAAATTTATTTATCCCGAAAAGCTTAGTTAATATATAATGCGCGAAAACCGAATAAAGCTTGAAAAGTTACCTACAAATCCGTCCAAACAAAATAGTCCAGTCGACCATTCTAGTTAGTCTAACTTCCCATTTGGAATAATCAAACTCTCCATGTTATGTTTAATCAACCTACTTGTCCACATTATTCCCACCTGCTTCTGCCTTTTACTCAGGTGTCATTAAATTTAAACGTGCATACCATAGTGGATTGACCGACGGTATAGTGCTCGTCATTGTCATCATCATCATCTCCATCATCAACCTCTACTCTATAGTCTAGTATCTCCATTATTTATCCTTTATAAATTATATTATATTATAATAATAATAACACACACTTAACCCCCAAATCCACTGTACATCTTATCTTCCTCCCAACAAACTCAGATGGCTCTTTCTAAACAAATCATGGGTGGTTGTTCCATAACAGAAAAAACATCCTTAATTCCTCCAAACACTCTCAAATCCTTAAACTACAATCACAATCAGGTATGGGTGAATAGAAACAGGTCTGTTGGTACGAGGGTTGGGGTAGTGAAGGCTGCCATCAGTGAAGATCTGGCTAAGTTTGTGAACGCAGAGAAAGCTGTTACGTTTAAGGTCAGAGGTGTGTTGACTGTTAGGAATAAGCATCAGGAGGATTTTAAAGAGACGCTTGTCAAAAAACTTGATGCTTTTGCTGATCAGATCGGCAGAAATGTTGTGTTGGTTCTTCATAGTGCTGATATTGATCCCAGTATGTTACTTTTTTCATTAAATGCTTCTGTTAATTGTTTTTTTATTGTTTTTTGGTTTGGTTATCATGGTATGCAACCTGTTTGATGAAATGCTTCTGTGAATATTTTTTTATTATTTTTTTTATTTAATTATTGGGTTTTGTCAACCTGTTTGATGAAATGCTTCTGTGAGTATTTTTTTATTTAATTATTGGGTTTTGTTTGATTTTGATCATAGTAATTAGTATGCAACCTGTTTGATAAAATGCTTCTGTGAATATTTTTTTATTTAAATATTGGGTTTTGTTTGATTTTGATCATAGTATGCAACCTCTTCGATGAAATGTGTTTGTGAATAAATTTTAAATTTATTTTTATTGATTTGGTTTAATTTTGATCCAAGTATGCATCCTGTTTGATGAAATGCGTATGTGAATATTTTTTCTTGTTTTTTGTAATTTAATTATTGATTTTTATAAAATTTTGTTCCAAGTATTAAACCTGTTCTATGAAATGGTCTTTGAATGATTTTTCTTTTCCTTTAATTTAATTAATGATTTTTTTTATTTAATTTTGATCCAAGTATGCACCCTGTTAACAAAATGCATATGTAAATTTTATTCTTATTTTTTAACTTAATTATTGATTTTTATAAAATTTTGATCCAAGTATGCAACCTATTTGATGAAATGAGTGTGAATATTTTTTATTTTTAAAAAAAATATGATTATTGATATTTATTTGGTTTTGTGATGAAGAAACAAGGGCTCCAAAGAAAAGCAAAGAAGCTGTGTTAAAAGACTGGTCACAGAAATCAAATCTCAAGTCTGAGAAAGTTAATTACACATGCGATATATCCGTAGGTTCGGATTTTGGGATCCCAGGAGCAATAAGCATCACTAATAAGCACCAAAAAGAGTTTTATTTGGAGAGTATTACCATTGAAGGATTTGCATGTGGCCCTGTTTATTTCCCTTGCAATTCATGGGTTCAATCCACTAATGATCATCCTAATCCCAGGATCTTCTTCTCTAATCAGGTAATTAGTTATCTTTTTTTTTTGTTCATATTGTTTTGACTTTTTGGTAAAGTTATAGGATAACAAGTCAAAAGGTTTGAACTTGGAAAGTCAAGTCATGAATTCTTTTTGAGCAATCATGAGTCCATGATGGTGTGCGGTCTTATAAAACTCAAAAGCATTAACAGCTGTGACTACTTTTAAAGTTCATCTTATAATTAAATATGGTAGTTGATGAACATGCCATGTCATCCTTGGAGAGTTGGAGCAAATACGTATGTTTTATAAAAAAAAAAAAATTAACTAGTAAGATATATTATCTAAAGTTAAACTTTTGGATGCTGACAGTATGGTTTGCCGGTTTGGCTGGTTTTGAAGAAAAAATATGTGTTGAACCGCTAAATATGGTTTCAGGGAACGACAAACCAAACTGACTAGATCGGTGGTTTAGCGGTTCAGTTTTGACAGTTTCAACCAAGTTCTTTTAAAAACATCAGTTTATATCTTTAAAAAAAATAACTAAAGAAAATAAACATGGTTCATGATATTATACATATACACAACTACATATTCTAACAAGTAGCATGTTCGATTTACATGGCCAGTTCTGAACTGTTGAAACATGACAAAGCGAAACTGTTTGGATCTCAAACCTGCCGACTTTTTTTGGTTTGGACGATTTGGGATTGTGATCTAATTGATAAATATTCATTGACAACTTGCATAAAACTAACTAAATGCAAATAAAAAAACGTTCAAGCTTACATAATTTACGACTGTTATTGTACACTTGAACAGCCATATCTTCCGGATCAGACGCCTGCCGGACTAAAAGTACTAAGAGAAAAAGAGCTTAGTGATTTAAGAGGTGACGGGAAAGGAGTCAGGAAATTATCAGACCGAATCTATGATTATGATGTTTACAATGATCTTGGAAATCCTGACAGGGGAAGTGATTTTGTTAGACCAATATTAGGTGGTTCAAAGATCCCATATCCAAGGCGTTGTCGTACAGGCCGGTTACCTAGTGACACCGGTGTGTGTGTTTTTTAACCTTCTTTTTTCTCTTATGACAAAATGGTTGGGTCAGGTAACGGGGTCGACATGTTTTTGGTTCAAATAAGGCATTCTTTGGGTCGTTGGGTGGACCCAGTGACACTTTTTGTCCTTTTTTTTTGTAAATAATAGACATCAAATGTGATTACACAGAATATAGTTTTACAATAATTACTTCAAATATTAAGTAGTTAATAAGTTTTATCATATTAAAATACAATTTGAGGCGGCTGTCAACTTAAATTAAACCCATTTAAGATGAAACCTGAATCTACCCATCTATAAGTAAACAGGTCGAAGTTTATCTGTTTGTATCATGTTTGGTACAGGTTTGGTTGGGTATTTGGGTTGACCCGAAAACACTTTGTCGATTTTAAAGAATTATGCCGTGTGTGAATTAAGATTACCCAATATTATTATTAATGTTATTTTCTCAATTTAATGGGTTTTATCATTTATGCATTTACATATAATTCAAGTGGACTTTTGACCCATTTCCTTTAATATGCTTGCAAAAATAGTATTATTACTACGATAATCCAAAACTTTTAATAGAATAAGTTGATGCTTCCACATAGTAAAAAACTAAAAATAGACTTAGGTTGATGACTTTCACCCCAATTGACCTGTTAGTGAGCATATGGTTGAAACTGTCATCTCTAAATGGTATTTACCGTAAAATGTTTCTAATTCTTTTTGTGATTTTAAACAGATATTTTATCTGAGAGTCGAGTGGAGAAGCCTTTTCCATTGTATGTTCCAAGAGATGAACGATTTGAAGAATCAAAACGAATTACATTTTCAAACAAGTCGGTTAAAGGCCGTTCTACACAATCTTTTGCCGTCAATGGTGGCTAATATTTCAAAAAAGCACGATTTCAAGGGGTTCTCACAAATCGAATCTCTTTACAGTGAAGGAGTGCCTCTCAAATTTGGGCTTCAAGACGATATCTTAAAAAAGCTTCCGGTTGCCAAATATAGTGTCTAGCCAGGGTGGCAGCCTACTCAAATTTGATATCCCAAGATCTTTCAAGTAAGCATCACACCCAGAATTCAATAAGAGTGGGGAAACAGGCGGGTGCCATAATGGTCAAAACAAGTTTGGGTAAAAACTGGTATTTTTTGGTACTAGCTAGGTTCATTCTCAAACGGTTAATGCTTACAAAATCAATCCAGATTTTTGAATATAATGATTTATGGTTTGTTTTTGCATTAAAAATGCTCTTTGGACGATCTTTAGATGTTCTCCATGTTTCCTTTAATCTATCTTTTTTATTACTTGTTTGACCCATTAGAGATGAAACATATTCCTAACGACCCTTCTTATAGTAAGTGGATCGACTTTGCCACCTTTCACTTGTGAATGTTAAACCACGAAATGAAAATATTAAATTTGTACATGTTTTTTGGATGTGCAGAGGACAAATTTGCATGGTTACGTGATGATGAATTTGCTCGCCAAGCACTTGCAGGGGTCAACCCGGTCAACATAGAGAAGCTTAAAGTTTTCCCACCAGTGAGTCAACTTGACCCTGAAATCTATGGCCCACAAGAATCTGCCCTCAAAGAAGAACACATTTCTGGCTATCTTAATGGGCTCACCGTACAGCAGGTAACATTCTTTTGTAACAGTCCAGCCAGTATATAAGTAAATATCTTTCAGATAAAGTTACGTTAGACTTAGGAAAGTGGGTGATCACACGGGTTTGAGTAACTTATAAAGTTACATTAGACTAGTAATTTTATGGTACGGTGGTCAGGCCAGGTGTGACAAGAACGCATTTATGAAAGCATAGGAGTTTCACACACATTTTATGGAAGCATAGGAGGTTTGATCATTTTCTTAATAAAAAAAAAAGAATAAGGTTTTATGCATAAGAATTAAGAAACACTTTTTTTTTGCCAAAGATTATAAAATTTAATAAATAAATAAGTGTCAATTATGATTACAAAAATTACATTATTAATCTAGTTTATTTACGTGTTTGACCTTTAGAGCTCTATAAACTAGCTTAAAATCAACCCGTTTATAGTTCAACGGGCTGAACTTGCCTCCTCTTGGTTATATTAAGAGCATTTCAAAATTTCACGTATAAATATTTCTAAAATGAAATACGTAATCATTGCATGATGAATTTTTGGTACATTTACAGGCAATGGAGGAAAATAAGCTATTCATAATCGACCACCATGATGTATATTTACCATTTCTTGAACGAATTAATGCACTTGATGGGCATAAAGCATATGCAACCCGCACCATACTTTACTTGAACCCAACGGGCACAACTTAAGCCAGTTGCAATTGAGCTTAGCTTACCACGGACAATCAAATCGTGTGGTCACACCTCCAATAGACGCCACTGGCAACTGGACCTGGCTACTTGCTAAAGCCCATG